>JBBYHK010260344.1:0-103537 GCA_038382065.1 Adansonia grandidieri | reverse complement strand
TTTTGCACATAAAAAGGGCATTAAGGCATCCAAATCTTAAACTACCACAACCAAATGCCACAATAATGCATGATAATACTAAGAGGATGATCATGGAGAGCTCACTAAAATGATGAAGGTGCTGAAAAATAGAAAATATAAGTGATAGAGTAGGAAATTATACCAACAAACTTCAATTTTTGTTTGAATAGTTGGAGTAGCAGAGCGGCTTGAATTTCCCTCTTTTCCTTGTTGCAAATAAGCAAGAAAAAGAAAGAAACAATGATGTTTTGGTTCTGGTATGTATGAGGGTGATTTTTAGAATGTGTAGTGGTTGAAAGTGAATGTTTTGAGGCTATTTTTAGGTGGTTAGTGGAGAGCTACCAGATTTGGTTTTCTTGGTGCAAAAATGTGTTTTTGAAGCTGAAAATGAGTTGGAATCTAACCTTCTTCAGCTGAGATAGAAGTGGTCCCTTTATACCAACATTTTGGAGCCAAATTAGAGGTATTTTTGGCCATTTCTCAAGCAGGACAAAGTGATATCAGCATGGTGGTTGTAGGGAGCAACTTGCTACCAATGTGATGGGCATAGGGTGGCTTGTTTAAATGCTGAAATGATTTTCCAGCAAATAGGGTGGCTGATGGTGATATTGGTTAACAAGCTAGGGAGTAAGGTGATTATTGACCTTTTTTTAATCCAATTTAGACTTTAAAAAAAATGGTATAATTAATTCAAAAGTCTAAATTCGTAATCTGATATGTGTTTTAATCTTTCCTGATGCAAAGAAATAAGTTAAAATCGAGTTTTGGATAATGGTGGATGAGTTAAAAAATGCTCAGACCATGAAAATGGCCTGCATGCATCGATACATTTGGTCCAAAAACCTTGATGGTATCGATACAATGAACATTGTATCAATACAATGATCATTGCATCGATACCATGAACCTTTGTATCAATACTATGAACCACTGTACTGATACATGTTGGTATGTATCGATACATTTCTTTACAAAATGCATGTTTTGGTCTTGACATGGCGTAGTATCGATACATGAGGTCCTGTATCGATACAGAGGCTCATATATAGATACATCTACATGTTGTATCGATACAAATAGGCACATTTCAAAATTTTGGGTCGTTGGAGCATTATATCGATACATTTAAGTAAAACTGTGAATTTTCTCATATCTTTTGTCCCTAGACACCTTGAACTACATCATTTGATGCCATATCTTTGCATTTACCTTTGGTATGATTCCTAGGCCTTATTGACCTCCTCAAAATACTTTTTTGCTGGGCGATCATTGCCCCCTCTTATGTCCACGCTCAAGATTGCTAAAAATTAGCCCAAAAAAAATAAGGTGTCTACACTCTAGAATTGTGCAAATGGACTTGTGACACCACTGGCACTGACCCCCTTTTTGTTAGAGACATTCGATTGTCATAACCAAGTCTAGTTCTAAGAAACCTGAAAATCCCAAATTCCCCTGTTTCATATTGGCAGCACAATAATTATAACTTCGAAAATCATTCTCGAATCCTAAATGATTCTTATCAAATCTTATGATATTTTATATTTAAAGGGCATCGAATTAGTTTTCCAAAGATATCTTGTTTGCCCCCAGATCATTTTGAATAAGAGAGTTACAATTTTTTAAATCAATGTTGTTTAGCCTAATATTTGATTTTTCTAAATTTTCTAGATATTTTTTCCAAAAATTTCATGAAATTACTTTTTTAAAAAGGTATCATTTATAATTTAATGATTCCAAACAAGTCCAAAATGATTTTTCAAAGTTTACCATGCCATTTTTCCTGCGCATGCTATTAGTGTCAAAGGAGTCTTGAATTAAAAAATTATTTCCACTACAAAGTGATTTTTTAGGATTTTTGAAATATTTTTACATTAATCCTCATCAAGTTATCTTTCCAACAGTACCTCACCCGACCCTTACCACCTTTGAGTTAGCCCGAAATAAAATTGAAAAGTGAATTGTGCGTGCTACCCCTGCTTTTGTCATTTATCAAGATCAATTGATTTTTTCCAAAAGCCCTTCTCCAAGGCATTCGAATGCCTCATGATGAGTTTGATCAACCCCACCGAGTCTAAGAAAATGTGTCAACCTACCTTTAGGTTTGGATCAAGGTATAAATATTTTTCCAAATTTTATCAATCCCAAATTTTATCAATTCTCATTTTTCAAACCAAAATTGTCAATTTTTGTTAGAAAATGTCAAAAATATCTCTTTTGTCAAGAAAATAGTCAAATTTTGTCAATTTAAGTCTTCCAATCTCATTTTTTCAAAAATTTCAAAATTCAAACCCTATTATCATGCCTAAATCAATCAGTGGATTCAAACGCATCTCAAAAATTGTTAACTTGGTTTTTCCTAGATAATTGATGACAATTACAAGATAGATTCCACTTGTCCCTTTGCTTTCCTTTTTATGTGATATTGTCCCTTTTTGTCTTACTAGCATGTTTCTTTTTGTGTTATTCACTTTGTATTCATATTTCCAAATTATTTTCAAAAAAATGACAAAGGCAACATTTTGTGTTGATAACCTTTTAGTGCCTGCCATGAAATATCCTATTTTCAAAGTTTAATCTGGAGGTCATTTTGTCAAAAATCTCCATGTTTTCTGCCTCTCTAGGATGCATATGGTATTTTTCTCGAACCCGACTTTATTATTTTATACAAAATTCATGCATAAAAAAGGATTATATTGAAATAATGACTGGTGAAAGCTAATACATCTACCTCTATTTGAATAATTTTTTATTTAATTAAGTCATACTCAATTAAACCCCAGATTTAATCCAACAGATCTACTTTATTGTGTATGACCTAATAGTTTCCCAATATATTGTTAATGAACATAAATAATCTCATTACTCATGTTCATAGATCAAGAGCAAGATCTAGCAACCCATCATGACCACCAAAATGTTGAAAAGTTAGTACGACCTTATAGAAACCTTTTAGTAACCGCCTACCAATGTAGTATCATCCCTTCAACAAATATCCTAGATTGAGGATGAGCATGGTGCAGTGTCTACCCAATCCTCTATCCATATTAGTTCTTGTAAATCATGTTTAAAAATCATGGATTTTATGTGAAACTATTCCTTATAATCTATTATGCTCTGGCCAGAGACTTTAATCCAATTAACTATAGTCAAGAACATTCCAGATATGTCTCTAATGTCACTTAGAGTGGTGAATCCTTTTTGGATCACTCATCCATCAACCATATGATTCATAATATATCTAAAACCATCCTAACATAAGCATCCATCTATTGTGCACTCATTCGTGATGGAATCAAATCATAACATTCCTTGTACGAGAATACTTGGTGTCATAAGTCAAAGGACTATTATACATGATCAGCACATGAAAATATATTCTGTGGACACATGAGTGAGTTACACCAAATTGATTTCTCATTTGGGCCATATTTAGTGAACTTGTTTCCATAAAATAAGCACCTCTATGTTATCCCAACTATCTAGTATGCTTAAACATCTATAAGATCAGAGAGTTGCATGCATCTCATGCAATGGAGGATTAGTATATGTTCTTGTGTATTGTCAATGCCATATCTTGATAATATGATGACTGGTGTTGTAACATGGCCTAGATTTGAATCCTGACCAAGCTCGACTTAAACGGCCCTTGACCATATAAGTGGTGATGTATCATTATTTCAAAACTATTTATTCTTCTCTTTTCTTTTGAGCCATATCGATATTAATATTCCCTTATTTCTAGGGACTCGATAGTTAAGATGAACTGTTCGCCCATCTTAACCCTAAATAGTCATCACGAAATGACCATTTGTTTAGAGTCACCACCAATTTGTTTTGGCTAAGTGAGATTGGTCACCTATCGAAATTAATGCTTTAAGGGTCATGAAACCCTAAAGAAAAATTTTATGGTCTATGGAGTACCAGAGATCATGTTTGAGGGTTCGAGAGTTGATTACAACCACAAGTAAGGATCAACCCTCTCATGGTGCCCGAAATTGGTACTGTATTGATCGTGGTTAATTTGAAACTTATTTTTTTATCCGACTTCAATATGTGGTATTTAATTACAATTCCCATATTTTTAAAATAAGATTTTATTAATCCATGAGAGAAAATCGAGATTTTGTATTTTGAAGATCAAAACATCTTACGCACCCCCATCGAAAAACCAATGGGACATGAAAGTTTTTATTATTCTCTTTTATATCCCAATGAAAAACCAAAGGGACATAAAAGGTTCTAAAAGGCCAAAATGTCTTTCACATCCTACTAGAGTACCTGGCAAAATGTGAAACGTTTTTATTTGTATAAAATTCCATATTTCCATTTTGAAAAGGGTATCTCGTCATTAGAATGATCTGTAAAACCCCTATCACATATGGGTGGGAGGAGTTTCACGCACCACTCTAATTCTGAGACATTACCTTTATTTTACAAAGACATGTGAATTTTATTTGAAACAAAAGTAAAAAACCTATGACTCGGTCTAGACACTAAAGTGCTTATTCAAATCTAAGAACTAAACAGATAAAAGAAAAACGAACCTATCCTTAAAGCATACCTTTGGCATAGAAACACCTGGTGGTTACTTAAGACTAGGTTTTAAGAACAATTAAAATATCCCTAAGGCTTACCATCGACACTAAGGCACCCAATAACTACTTAGGATTTGGATCTAAGGAAAATTAAAATATTCCTAAGGCTTAACATCGACAGTAAGGCACCCGATAACTACTTAGGATTGGTTTCTAAGGAAAATTAAAATATTCCTAAGGCTTACCATCAACACTAAGGCACCAGGTTACTATTAAGGATTACCATTGACACTAAGGCACCAGGTAACTACTAAGGATTAGGTTCTAAGGAAAATTAAAATATTCCTAAGGCTTACCATCGACAATAAGGCACCCGGTAACTACTTAGGATTGGTTTCTAAGAAAAATTAAAAGAAAAGTCAAAATATCGCAAAGGCTTACCATCAACACTAAGGCACCCGATAACTACTTAGGATTCAGTTGTAAGTAAAATTAAAACATTCCTAAGGCTTACCATCGACACTAAGGCACCCAATAAGGAAAATTATGAAAATGTCCTTTGAGAATACCTTTGACATGAAAATACCCTAGTACGCCTAATAGACTAAAAAATGACCTAAAAATGCTAAATGAACCCTAAACATTCACCTTTGGCATAAAAGCATCTTGGTGAGGAAAAATTATGAAAATATCTTTAGGGTATACCTTCGCCATGAAAGTATCTTGATACCTCTAATAGACTAAAAAATGACCTTAAAAGGCTAAAGGAACCTTAAACATTCACCTTCGGCATAAAAGCATCCCGATAAGGAAAATTATGAAAATACCCCTGTGGTATACCTTCAACATGAGAGTATCTCGATACCCTTAATGGACTCTAAATGGACTCAAAAGGACAAGTAATGATGATTTTTACTCTAAATGGGTAATTTAGATTACAAAAATGACCTAAAGTATGAAAATTACTAATGGGTCCCTAAATTTCTCAAATTAAATATTAGTCCAAATTGGTTTAAAATGCTAAAAAAGATATATTTATCTATCTTTTGACCTAAAAACACCCTAAATGAAAAGCTTAAATTTTAAAATAACCTAACATGCAGAAATACCATTAAGTCCCTAAATTTTCAAAAAATTACATTTTGCACCCTAACAAAGAACCAAAAGAATACGAAAGGTTTTTATATTTTTACCACCTCACCAGAGGACCAATGAGGTGCTAAAATTATTTAAAATAATCTAAGTGGATGATTTCATGCTAAAGATAACCATTTTGTCTATGATCAATTAACATTAATTCCAATTTTATTTTGATTTTTGGAAATTTTATTTAATTTTATTTAATTTACTTTTTTAACTAGTTACATGCTAACTAGCCTGTTTTCTCATCCAATAACTGTCTAACCAAGTTGGTTACATCCCATTTATCCATTACATGAGTTGATCAACTTCATCCTGAGCTTGATAATAGAGTGACTTGTAAGAAAAGATAACAAGGTATGGGCTTATGACACAACATTTATTATTTCCAGCCTAATAAGTAAGCTTAACATCAAAAAAGAAAAAAGAAAATGAAAATGAAAAAAGATGATGAAACCTCCCCCTATAAATAAGGGAGGATATTATTTCGTGGGGGATTTCTTTTAGTTTTGGAGTAAAAAAAAGGGTTAAAAAAAAGAAAATACTTGAGAAAAAATTTAAAGCTTTGTTAAGGTATAATCTTCACTAAAATCTTTGAAGATTTATTTATTTCATTCATTTTTCTTCTTTTTGGTGAGCCAAAATATGCTTAAGTTCATGGATTTTTTGTCCATGTTGAAAGACTGAGCATAATGGCCATGAACTAATTTCCTTGATTTTTTTCTCTTTCTATTTGTTAGGAAATTATTTTTCTTCATGAATCATGTTTATGTTGATATGATGCTGGTTTAGGTGTTGTGCTTGTCATATATATGTTCATATATATTTTATTTCTTTTAGTGTTTTTTGTTATTATGGTGAAATCACATATTTATATACTTATTTTTGTAATTTTATCATATAATGTTGCCGAAATTCATGCTCGTATATGTGTTTTTGTGGTCATTTTGTAAATATAAAAAGTTTAATGGCATATACGAGCATGAATTTCGGCCAACACCTAAACAATCTGCCAATCAACTTTTTAAACTTAATAATCACATATTCACAATTTATTTAATGCAAATTAGCAACATTATATGATAAAATTACAAAAATAAGTATATAAATATGTGATTTCACCATAATAACAAGAAAACACTAAAAGAAATAAAATATATATGAACATATATATGACAAGCACAACACCAAAACCAGCATCATATCAACATAAACATGATTCATGAAGAAAAATAATTTCCTAACAAAAAGAAAGAGAAAAAAAATCAAGGAAATTAGTTCATAGCCATTATGCTCAGTCTTTCAACATGGACAAAAAATCCATGAACTTAAGCATATTTTGGCTCACTAAAAAGAAGAAAAATGAATGAAATAAATAAATCTTCAAAGATTTTAGTGAAGATTATACCTTAACAAAGCTTTAAATTTTTTCTCAAGTATTTTCTTTTTTTTAACCCTTTTTTTTACTCCAAAACTAAAAGAAATCCCCCACGAAATAATATCCTCCCTTATTTATAGGGGGAGGTTTCATCATCTTTTTTCATTTTCATTTTCTTTTTTCTTTTTTGATGTTAAGCTTACTTATTAGGTTGGAAATAATAAATGTTGTGTCATAAGCCCATACCTTGTTATCTTTTCTTACAAGTCACTTTAATATCAAGCTCATGATGAAGTTGATCAACTCATGTAATGGATAAATGGGATGTAACCAACTTGGTTAGAAATTTATTGGATGAGAAAACAAGCTAGTTAGCATGTAACTAGTTAAAAAAATAAATTAAATAAAATTAAATAAAATTTCCAAAAATCAAAATAAAATTAGAATTAATGTTAATTGATCATAGACAAAATTTTAAAGATGAAATGGTGCAAAAGATCTTGTTTGGAAGTTTAAAACTCATAAAAGTTTTCGAGAAATGCCTTAGTATAGGAAAATTGACATCTATGAAAAAAAATTCAAAACCTATGAAATAAATTAAAATTTTCAAAACTGTTTAAATGGGAGTTAAATGACAATATCAGATGAATTTCAAAAATTTTAAACCGGAGAAAATTCCCTCAAAAACATTTACGGAGTAGAAAACTATGTATTTCAGAGACAAAGGAATTTCAAGAAAAAAAATTCAAAACTCATGATAATGAATGAATTTTTGAAAACTAAATTAAAGTGAATCAAATAATAATATTTAATGAATTTTAAAAAACATAGACCAAGAAAAATCACCCTAAAAACATTTACGGAATAAAAAACTCAGTATTTTAGAAACATGATAATTTTAAGAAAAAAAATTCAAAACTCATAAAAATGAATGAATTTTTGAAAACTGAATTAAGGTGAATCAAATAATAATATTTAATGAATTTTAAAAATCATAGACCAAGAAAAAATGAACCTAAAAACATTTACAGAGTAAAAAACTCTGTATTTTGAAAAAAAAAAGAAATTTCAAGAAAAAAATTGAAAACTCATGAAAATGAATGAATTTTTGAAAACTGAAATAAGGTGAATCAAATAATAATATTTAATGAATTTTAAAAATCATAAAACAAGAAAAATCACCCTGAAAAATTTATGGAGTAGAAAATTCCGTATTTCGAAAATAAAAAAATTTCAAGAAAAAAATTTAAAACTCATGAAAATAAATGAAATTTCCAAAACTAATTTAATGCGAATCAAACAATAATATTGGATGAATTTTGATGTTTGAAACTCGAGAGGATTCCATCAAAAATTTTACGAATAAGGAAAAAATCATATTTTAATACTAAGAAAAATCATGGAATTTCATTGACACTGAAGTAAAACAAATTCAAGGCCATATATTATTCAAAACATTAATTTTTAAAGTGAAGAAAATGAACTTGTAGAATTTTAAAAATAGATCAACAAGAAACAAAAGTAAAATTCACGAGTATGATACTCATAAGACAAAATATTCAAAATTAATTCATAAAATTTATAGTTTGAAACTTCATGGTAGAAAATGCCAATACATATTTTTCCTTGAATATTTATGATTTTTCAGGGTGCAAATCGACATAAAACCACACCGGTGTCAGTAAAAATATCTTACTACCAATTTCTCAAATTTTTCATAAAAGTCTCAGAAAATTTTTAAAAATAAGAAAATTAATCGTAAGATCATTCGCAGAGGTAATTTCTAAAATTTTTTAAGACCTTGTTCAAAAACAAAAAATTTTCCTTTGTAGATTTGTCTTTTTTACCCGAGAATATGGATTTTTCCATCATGTGTATATACAGTTATTTACATATGACTGATTAAAATTACAAAACTGTGAAACCCCTCTGGTGGAAGTTGACCTCCATCAGAGTGTCCACTACATTTCTATTCTTGGATACTTGGGACTTTTAGGGATAGACAACCCAGACGAAATTAGTTGTCTATAATTGGTAACATTTTCAAAAACATGACTTTGATGCATAAGGATCTTATATCGTACGTGGTTTACTAACTTTGCAAGGCCATTTTGTTTCAAGGGCTTCATCCAATTTATGTTTTCATAAGTGTCACCCACCTTTAGATGATGTCTGGGGCCTGTTTTAGGTGCTGGAAAATTAGATTATGTGTTGCCAAGAATCAATTCGAGGTTGCATTCAAGATGGAGACTTTCTTGCCTCCAATCATAATTTTCAAGGAAAAACCCAAGAAGAGGCATCACCTTGCTTTAAATCCTAGCTTTTTAAAGCGAGATTTCCACACATTTGAAAGATGTTTTAATACTAATTTTAGAAGTTGGAAATTTATTCAAGATGCCGCCTAAGTTCAAACCAAAGCAGCAAACTCAATGGCAACACATTGCTATGTACATTGTAAATCACATGGATATACCTTCCATGGATGTGGCATCAATATGCCTTAATTTTCAACAATCAAGATCCATTCAAGAATCAAATATTCTTTGATTAACTTGTTGTCCTAAAGTGCAGCAAACCAGTGGAACTTTTCCCTAAAGATTTTAAGGCATATTATTTGCAAGTTCACATCCAAAATTAGCATATAACAACATACCATGCGTTTCATCAAGAATATTCAAGATTATGTTTCTTTGTATTAAATCGTATTTAAATAAATCAAAACTGAATTCTATAAGTTTAATATGATAAAATAAGATTATGAAAAATAATTTTTTATAAAGAGATATCTTCTTAGTGAAATTGCAAGTTTTAATGCCATAAAACAAGTTTTAATGAAAGCCGGAGGGCTTTCATTAATTCAACCTGTATTTGATCTAAATCAATAAAAATAATTTTCATTAATTATTAAACCTTTTAATAATGATCAATACACTTTCAAAGCATGTTGTCCAGAATTAAAAAAATTTATTAAAATTATTTTACAAAGTTTTATGGCTCAAAATTTCATAGATCTATGCATACGACATCCAGATGTCAATTACCATGAATTAGCCTATGCTCACTACATGTAATCCAACCTATAAGCTCTAATAGCACTTGCAAGGGATCTTTATCCCAGTAAAGTTCAGCCTCATGCATAGATATTTCAAAAAATCTATAAAATATCAAAAAAAGAGTAACGAAAGTAGTAAACACAGAAATAGCTAGACTTTCTTATGGATCTTTAGGGAGGGACTTACATGTAGTAAACTTTAAAAATTTCTTCCAAGATTCGAACATCCATATGTTGGAGAGTTACCTTGAGCTTTAGATGTCAAAATCTAAAATAAAATCAACCTAAAGAATTTTTAAGATTGTGGTAATGGTTTTTTGACAGATTTTTTGAAGATCATGAGTAACATACATGTCCTACCTTTAACGGTTTGAAGAGAACTCTTTCCTAGTGAAGTTTGGCCTCATGCATGTATTAGATTTAAAAAATCATCAAAACATAAAGATAGACATAGTGACAATAGTAAACAAAAAAACAGCCAGACTTCCTTATGGATCTTTAAGGAGAGACTTGCATGAAGTAATCTTTAAATTTATGAATCAAGGTTTAATCATCCAACTGATTAGAAGTTGCCTTAAGCTCAGATATCGAAATATAAACAATAAAACATCAAGAAACTAGTTCTTGAAGGAATCTTGAAGACCATAAGTAGCACACATATCCTGCCTCTAATGATTATCCATATAGGTGACTATTAAAACCTTCTTGAGGTCTAATGTTTCTCTAGTGCTAGCTAGAAAGGTTATTAACCCTCAACCAAAAGGTAACTTTAAATCTTGAATCAATCAAAACAAAGAAGAAAGAATGGAAGCAGTCTGTGCCAAGCACAAAATCACTTAAGAAGATGGTATAAAAAAAGTTTTATGTTTACATTGGAATATTTTTGAGAAAAACTAAATTTTATCTTAAAAAATATTTTCTTTCAAAATATTCAACAGCCCCTTTTCTCAAATTTAGGTTAAAACTATCTCATAAGCTCTTAGGCCATCATATCTATATTTACTAGCTCAATCCTACTGCTAGACTTAGAATGGAATAGTTTTGACCTAGTTAAAACATACTAAACAAGTTAAAGTTATTCTCCTTGTTTTAGGTCAATTAAATGGTAAGCTATTTTTCCATTTACCTTGGCCAAATTCCCTTTCCTTATTGGGTGTAACCCAACAACTTTGGCTACAAGCATAGGCAATGGCATAATATAGGGGCTTTAGGCCAGTCTTGTGTTTCCAAGAATTTAATCCAATTAATTTAGTTTATTTATTCTAAATAAATAATATTTATCTAATAAATATAATTATCAAATAAATATAAAATATTAAATAAATAGTTTGGAAACATAATTTAGTTAGTATACACACATCTCTATTGATTTTATCACTACAAATTCCTTAATTTAGTTAAAACTATTTTTAACTCAATTTTAATATTATTTAACATTAGTTATAAAATAATTAATATTAAATTAACATTATAAGGCATAATAAATAAATTGTTGGGATAAGATATTTGATTCTCATTCAAATCTCGAATCTAGCTAAAATCTTATTTCAACTGAAACTTATGTGTGTCCATCTTTACACTTCATGTCTTAATATAGACATTATTTTAATAAGACAATCTTATTATTAATGTCTTTACTAGAAAACAAAATTTAGATTTCACAAATCTAATTTTGCCTTAATTAATTGAACTTTTTAATTAAGTCTTTCATTTAAAAATTACTTTTTATTTAATTAAATCATACTTAATTAAATCCCAAATTTAATCTAACAGATCTACCTTATTATGTATGACCCATTGGGTTCCCAATATGTTGGAAATGAACATAAATAATCTCATTAATTATGTTTATAGATCAAGAGCGGGACCTTGCAACTTATCATGACCACGCAAATGTTGTAGAGTCAATGTGACCTTACAAAAACCTTTTAGTAACCAGCCTATAAGTGTAATACGATCCTTTCACCATATATCATAGATTGAGGATAAGCGTGGTGCAATATCTACCCAATCCTCTATCCATTTTAGTTCTTACAACTTATGGTTAGTGTTTATGGATCTATGAGGAACTTTTCCTTGTAACCCATTTATGCTCTGGCTAAAAACCTTAGTCTAATTAACTATAGTTAAAAACACTCGAGATATTTCATAATATCACTTAGAGTGCTAAATCCTCTCTAGATCACTCATTCATCTACCATATGATTCATGCTATACCAAACACCACCCTACCATGAGCATCATCTATTATGGATCCATTTGTGATGCAAACAAAGCATAACACTCCTCATATGAGATGGTCTGATATCACATCTGAAGACTATTATACAAATTGGCACATGAGAACATATTCCATAGAGACTTGAGGACTTAAACCGAATGGAGTTCTTATTCAAGCCATGTTCAGTGAACTAGTTTCCCTAAAACAGGCATCTATATGCTATCCCCAAGTATCTCATGTATTTCAACCTCTATGAGATCAAAGAAGTGCATGCATCCCATACATGGAGGCTTAGCATATACCAGTCTTTATACATTATCAATGCCCCATTTGATAATACAGAACATTTTAAAAAACATGGCTTTGATGCATAAGGATCTCATCATCATAATTGGTGTACCAATTTTGTAAAGCCATTGTGTTTCAAAAGCTTTATCCAATTAGTGTTTACATGAATGTCAATCAAGCTACTAACATGAAGAAAAACCTATGTTATTTTGATTTAGGAACTTGTATGTAGGTATTTGATCATGTATCCCATATTTTAATCTGATTGGTTTAAGGGCATACACCAATGTCTCTTATGTGCATTTAAAACAATCACATTGTTCTTAGTGTCTACTTATTGGAGAATATGTCAATTCATCTTTGATAATCTCTTTTTTCAAGTCATAAAACTATTTGGATCATAGTGAAACCATGATTCCAATCATATGGCTCAATTAATTTGCAACTATAAGAATAATTTCTATTAGCCTGATAGCTATAATCCAAAATAAGTAATTTTCATAAGAATATAATGAAATAAATCATTTTATGTCTCATAGATATAAATATGTAATCCTTCTAGTTTGGAACTCTTTCCAAAATCACATCCAAATATGTATAACTTTTGTTTGTCACTTGTTCATGTATATTAACTTTTAATATCCCATGAATACTCCCACTAACTCTTATGTTTTCAAGAAAATTAACTCTTAATAGTTCATAAATACTCTTATTAAACATAGTATGCGTAAAACCTTTTACATAGAATTCAATCTTAACAACATTCGTATTTTGAGTTAATTGGTCTTAATTAATCAAGTGGGTATAATTTGATAGACCGTGATGTCGAATAATTCTACTAAGATTTATTAAGTAGAAATTAAAAGCATGGTATCCATATACTAGCAAAAGATATTTGTTCAAAACATTTATCTTAGAAAAATTCCTAAAATCAGTCTATGAAGCCAAAATCATAAATATCCAATGTTCATAATAATAAATCATAAAACTAAAAGTTCTCAATAACTTTCATGTATGGAGGTGCAAGCTTGATCCATATCATCCAGGTTGCCATCCTTTCTGATGGTCCATCTTCATTTATCCTTTTCTTTGTCTTTATCATTAATCCCTATAATATTACAAACATACTTAGTACTAATAATTAGGTATCATATACGTAAGGAAAGTAAATGAATTTTTTGAATTTATACCTAAGGTAAAAACTCCCTTTTGCCTTTTGTCCTTGATTGATTCAAGGTACTCTTATGACTATGTTTTCTATAATGGTGACAAGTACCCTTATCAGTTCCATCCTTAGTGCTCACTCCACCAAATGGCTTCAAGCTCTTTAAACCATTCTTTCTCTATTTCTTTTTTTTCTTTTACTTTTTGGTTTTCTTAGAAGTAGAAGTGGAAGTAACCAAGTGGACATCCATTTTGATGGTGAAGGACTTTTCTCCCTTAGACAACATGTTTAACAATCTCGAAAGGGATGTCTCTAGGTAATTCATGTTGAAGTTTAACATAAATTATGAAAAACTTATAGGCATAGAAAAAAGAACAAGAAAGATGGCTAAGTCATTATCTTTTGACCTACTTAACCATTTAAGATGTGTGATCCAGTCATCATCTTTGGCACATGAGTTCTAACAGATGTACTTTTAGACATCTTAGTTTGGAACAATTCCTTTGAGATGTCAACTTCTTAATGCATTTTTCCTTGTTGAATAGTTCTCTAAGGTTTAGGATGATGTTCAGAGCTTTCATGCCCTTATGTTGCTTTTGGAGATCAAATGTTATGTTAGTCATCATGATATATATGGCCTGCATGAGATCATCTCTATGAACTTAATAGGTATCTTTCTCTTCTTAAAAAGCATTAGGTTTAGGCCTTTTAGTTATAGGCTCATTAAGGACATAAGCCTTATGGTCTTGTGTTAAAATGATTTTAACATTGTGGAGCTAGTCAATGAAATTTGGCCTAGTCAACTTGTTAGTATTTAGTATGCTACCCTATGATAGATTAGAAGTCATACTTCTTGTTTATATCCTATATGAAATCAGAGGATATTTAATGTCAATAACATATATAAGATAATCATTTACTCAGGTTTTAAAGATAGAATGATTATTCCTCATTATTTTTGCGTAACTAGAGCTTTCAACTATAATACGAGAGTTTCAACATTTGAATCCTCTGAATGAGCTAGGACCCGTTTCATCCTCACATAATCTTGAGTGACTTAATAAATCATGCAAAAACTAATTGAGTAGGTAACTTAATTTAGCAATTGCATCTCTATGCAACTTCTAGATTAGTTAGATGGTAACTCTTTACCAACATACACCTTATTTATTTCACCTAACCAGTGCTTGTAATATTAAATGGTCAAGTGCAACAAATCCAAACCAAGCAAGACCTACTATTCATAACTCACATTCTTTAGGTGGAACGCACCTTGAATGACTCAAGAAATCACTGCCAGTTGAAACTCAAATATCTTGATATGAATAATGGAAGGCGTCCAATCATGCTCAGGGATGGATTCAATATTTTACAAGGGATTTCTTTTATCATATTATTATTTAAGTCTTATTGATTTGCTTTTGATTGCATTGGCATTCATATCATTGGTATTTATTTCAAGTGAATATATATCACATATATATCAACATAAATAAATCTATCACATGCAATCTCCTAGGATGATTATGAACTTTTATCTAAACTAGTTTCTTTGAGCCATTAGGAAATTAAGTGGTCAATTTCCTAGGGGTAGCATTTGCATATCAAATAAATCTTTATGGTAATCTCTTTAGACTTCACCTTGGTGCCATATTCTTTGCATCTTGAAGTACCAAAAAATTTCTCTAATACTAATGTAGTTCTAGATCTCTAATTATGTAAAAATTACATGAGTTTGAAGAAACCTTAGGTTACATTCAAGGGGAGTAAAGTGAGAAGAAAATCTTACAACCCTATATAATACAAAGATAATTTAGGGTTCACAGACCCTATTTAAAAAATAAATACCAAAATAAATAAAATTAACCATCCACAACCTAGTCAAACTAAAGTCTAAGTCTATAACCATCCTTTATGCTTTAACGATTATAGCATAATAATAATGTATAGATAATATCATATGGCAATCACATGTGCACAATGCATGTATGAAAAAATTTATAATATTCAAACAAAACATCTATAAGAATTGGCCATGGGGTTTAAACACATTTAATCTTATTCCTAACTTTTCGAAAACTAGTTTTAAATTGAACATTTACCTAACAGTTAGGTGACATGTTTCAACAAGGACAAATTCTTTTATCTGCATGCTTAAATTAGATTTCTTAAATTAACATATTCAAAGAATTAGAATTAAAGTCACTTATTTAATTAAACAATTTAAGAAAACAAGTTTCCAAATCTTGATTGTTCTAAAACATGTTTATTTAAAAAAACTGAGCTGAATTGAAACTCTTTCAATATTCCTAACTTTTAGGAATCGAGTTCTATTGGATAATATTTATCTAATCCAGCTTAAAACTTTGCCACAATTTAAGGAATCTAATTCCTAATTTTAAGGAATTTCACTCCCACTAGAAAACTCGATCCAATGGAAGTAGGACTCTAATAATTAGTGCCATCTATTTTTGCAATTTTTTTGGCCATACCAATAGCCTTTCATTGCCACCGTTAAATGATGTTTAGGGGCTATTTAAAGTACTGGAAAACCAAAGAGGTGCTACCAAGAACTGATTCAAGGCTACATTTAAGATGGTAATTTTTTACCCCTTAATCGTAAATTTCATGAAAAATAAGAAGTGGCACTACGTTATCACAAACCCTAATCTTAATGCCTAACTTTGCACATCTTTGAAAGTTGTTTATATACTAATTTTAGATGCTAAAAATCATTCAAGATCTTGCCAAAGTTCAAACCATAGCAGCAATCTCAATGGCAATAAATTGCTATGCAAATCACAAATCTCATGGATTCACCTTCCATGGATGCAGCATCATCATGCCTTGATTTTTAGCAACCAAGATCCATTCAATAATCTATATTTTTTGATTGACTTGCTGTCCTAAACTGCATCAAACCTTGGATTTTTTTCATAAAGATTTTAAAGTGCATTAGGTGCAAGAACACATCCAAGATTAGCTAACAACACCATGCCATTTGTTATCACCAAGAAAATTTGAGATCGAATTTCTTTATTTTAAATCATATTTAATTAAATCAAAATTGAATATTATAAGTTTAATATCATCAAATCGGATCATAAAAATAAATTTTTACAACAAAGAAATCATTAAGAATAATTCCTAGGGAAATTCAATTTATAAGAAAAAGTCTTTAGGTTTTATCAATTCAACGTGTAATCAATCTGAATCAATAAAAACTAATTTTTATTAATTATTAAACCTTTTAATAATGATAAATATACTTACAAAGCATGTTGTGCATAATTAATAAAATTTATAGAAATTATTTTATAAAGTTCTATGGCTCAAAACATCATAAATCTATACAGGTGACGTCTAATGTCAATTACCATGAATTAGCCTTACTACATCTAATCCATTACTTATAGGCTTCGGTACCATTTGAAAGGAACTCTTTCTCAATGAAGGCCAACATCGGGCATGTATTGGATTCCAAGAATATCAAAAAACAAAGATAGACACAGTGAAAATAGTAAACATAGAAACAACAAGACTTTTTTTTGGATCTTTAGGGAGAGACTTACGGGTTGTAATCTTTAAAATTATGAATAAAGATTTGATCATCCAAATGATCAAAAGTGACCTTAAGTTAGATATTGAAATTTAAACAACAAAACATTAAGAAACTAGTTTCTTAAAGGAATCTTAAAGACCATAAGCAGCACAAATGTCTTCCCTCTAATGATTATCCACACAAGTTCTTGAGGCCTAGTGGTTCTCCAATGCCAGCTAGAAGAGTTATTAACCCTCAACCAAAAGGTAACTTTAAATCTTGAATCAATCGAAAAACAAAAAAAAGAGAATGGAAAAAGTCTACGCCAAGTACAAGATCACTCAAGAAGATGGCTCAAATTTAGGTTGGAATATTTTCAAGAAAAAATAAAGTTCATATCATAAAATACTTTCTCTCGACATTTAGCAGCCTTTTATCTCAAATTTAGGATAAAACTCTCCCATAAGCCTTTAGGCCATCATATCTATATATACTAGCTCAATCTTACTCATAGTTAGATATAGAATGGAATAGTTTTGAACTAGTTAAAACTCCATATACAAGTTAAACTTATTCTCCTTGTTTCAGGTCAATTAGATCGTCAGTTATTCTTCCATTTATCTTGGCCAAATTCCTCTTCCTTATTTGGCCAATCAAAGCAGGCCAATAAGCTTGGGCCATAAGTATTAGGCAATGGCGCAACATAAGGGTTCTAAGCTAATCTTATGTTTTTATGAATTTAATCCAATTAATTCAATTTTATTTATTCTAAATAAATAAATAATATTTGTTTAATAAATATAATAAGAAAATAATTATAAAATATTAAATAAATAATTTGGAAACACAACATAGGTGTATGCATACATCCTTACTAATTTTATCGCTATAAAATCCTTAATTTAGTTAAAACTATTTTAACTCAATTTTAATATTATTTTACATTAATTATCAAATAATTAATATTAAAATAGTATTATAAGGGATAAAAATGAACTGTAAAGATAAGATATTTGATTCTTAATCAAATCCTGAATCTAGCTGAAATCCTATTTCAACTAGACCTTATGTTTGTCCACCTTTACACATGTTTTAATATAGACATTATTTCAATAAGACATGTTATTAATGTTTTTATTAGACAACAAAATCTAGATTATACAAATCTAATTTTCCCTTAATTAACTGAACCTTTTAGTTAATTTTTTTATTTAAATTCCTTTTTATTTAATTAAAACATAATTAAATCTTGAATTTAATCTAATAGATCTGCCTTTATATGTGTGACTTATCAGGTTCCTAATATAGTGGCAATGAACATAAATAATCTCATTAATTATGTTCATAGCTTACGAGAGGGTTCTAGCAACCCATCATGATCACCTAAATGTTGAAGAGTCAATGTGACTTGACAGAAACCTTTTAATAACCATATATCCTAAATTAATGATGAGCATGATGAAGTGTCTATCCAATCCTCTATCCATATTTGTTCTTGAAACTCATGGTTAATATTCATGGATCTTTGAGAAACTCTTTTTTACAACCTATTTATGCTCTAGCCAGAGACTTCAGTCTGATTAACCATAGTTAAAAACACTCGAGATATTTCTCCAATGTCACCAAAATGGTAAATCCTCCCTGGATCACTTATTTATCTACCATATGAGTCATGCTATACTCAAAACTATCTTACCCTAAGCATCCATCTATTATGGACCCAATCGTGATGGAATCAAGGCATAACAACCCTCATATAAGATGAACTAGTATCATAAGTCTAAGGACTATTACACATTACTGGCATATAAAAACATATACCCTAGATAATTGAGTGAGTTATATTAAACATAGTTCTCATTTGGGCCATGCTTAGTGAACTTGTTTCCATAAAACATGCACCCATATGCTATCCCCAAGTATCTCATATACTTTAACCTCTATGAGATCAAAGGATTGTATGCATCCCATGCATAGAGACTTAGCATATACTATTTTTTTTTGCATTGTCAATGCCCTATCTTGGCAATACTATGACTAAGAACAATTTTGGAAACATGACTTTGATGCATAAGGTTTTCATCTTTGAAATTGGTGTACTAACTTTGCAAGGCCATTGTGTTTTAAGGGGCTTCATACAATTAGTGTATGCATAAGTGTTGTAGACACCCTATTTTCTCTAGGCCAACATTTAAGGCATTAGCAGTCATTGTTCAAGGTACCATCATAATCATTTAGTTGAGCATGGATTTGTTCCCCACCATTCCTAGCTTAGGTAAGAGGTTTCAAGAGTCAAAGTTGCATAAATTTAATATTTTTTCGTGAATGTATTGATACATATGTTTTGCATGTTGATATTGGCCTCTGCATCATCAAAATACTAAATTTCATAGGTTATATGAATGCAAATAGAGGTTATATCAATATATTTACTTAATTTATCAATACATAGGTCAAAGGCATCGATACAAGGCTTAGTAGTGGCTAGAATTTGATTTTTGAACAAAATGTATCGATGCATAGGTAATCATATTTATACTTTCTTCAAATGTATCAATACAACCTTTACTGTATCGATACATTCTGGGTTTTGGCATAGTATTGATACAATATGCAATGTATCAATACATGTAGGCATTTTGCCTTGTCCGTACCATTTTTTAGCCCTTGCACCATTAAACTTAAAATCTTATTTGGCACGTTTCTAGCACCAAAATTCATTAAAATTCATACCAAATCGGAACATTGGACTTATAATTGGGTTTTAACGAATTTTGAGGCCTAAAATCACTCAAAATGGGATATTTTCATGAAATATATGGGTTTGTTAAAGGGTATAGTTGTTTTCTCTAGTTACAGACTACTACAGCCCCTCTACTCCACCACCTTACTGCTGGCAGCCAATGAAATTTTTGCCAATAGAGCATAGCGGCCAGGGCTGCCATAAGGTATATGGGGAAAAGCCAAAATGCCTTTGTTTTAGCTCCAAAATGCGTTGGCTGAACTTTAGACTATAAAGTAGCCAATTTGGGCTTTGTAAAAAAGGCTCTCTAGATACATAGACATTGTTATATTGAAAACACTCTCTTAATCCCCGTAGCTAGCCCTTCTTCTATTAAAAAAAACCTTCAAAAACCATTTTTTCCTTTGTTTCACACTTAAAAATTCCATTCCATCTAGACCATAACCAAAAGCTCTTCCTTTTTCATACTTTTCTTGCTAACTAATAGCAAAGAAAAGGAAAAAACTAAGCTTAGAGTTGTTACTCCATGTAAAAGTGAAAGTTTAAAGCTTTTGGGTATATTTTCTCTACCTTACTCCATTTATTTTCTATTTTCAGCATTTGCATCATTCTAGTAAGCCATTCATGTTCCCATGACCATCTTAGGAGTTTCATGCATTATTATGGCCTTGGTTTTGGTAGTTTTAGGATTTAATAATCCTCTTGATGCCTTGATGTTGCTTGGATGACCAAATATGCCCTCTTTTACTTTCACCATCAAAATAGTCCTTGTTCATGCATATTTGTCATGTTTTATCCACTTTCCCATACTCAACACATGTTTAAACTACACTTTAACATATCTTAAGAAAATTCATGCTTTTCTTGCATCTTTTCATGAAACCAAAAAAATCATCTTGAAAATTCCAGTATGCTTTCTTATGGTTAAACATGTTCATATCATCATAAATGGCTTGATTCTAGATGTCATTTATGAGGCTAACATTTTTATGCATCTTACTTATCATCATCTTATGTTTTCAACATATTTTTCATTATTAAAATATCATCTCTGTTTGTTTAAATGTGTTGTTTATGTTCACTGTTATGTATAATGCATCTCATTCAAAACCTGTTTATCAAAATGCTTGCTTGTTTGTTGCAAAAATTTGATTTTCAAAAACCCCAAGTCCATGCTACCTCCAATCGATGGAGACTAGCATGAATTTAATATTTTCACTAAATTAATCAAACTTTTCAGGTCTAGATTCATGGTTGAATAAAAATGCTTTTTCTCATAAAAATGACCTTTTTATTTGATAAAAACATTAAACTTTGATCTTGAGTTTAGTACCTTCATTTGTGGCATGGTCAACAGGTTTTTTCATTGTTCTAAACTACTTTGGTATTGTGGAATGATCTAACAATGCCTATGTCACCCTTTTCTCTGTGTCATGGATGTTCAGATGTCCTTGGATCGAGCTTTGTCCTAAAGGAACCTGAAAACATCAAAAAACTCTATTGTTTTTTCTCTAGCAACACTTTGCCCACCATTAAAAGAATTGTTTTTGTGACCAAACATATTTGTCTAGAATTTTCTAATATTTTCTACGAAAGAACATCAAATTACCTTTCTAATAGTGTCTTACTTGCTCTTAGATCATTTTGGATGAGGGAGTTATGATTTTTCGAACCCTTCCTATCTAAAACCCATAGAACCAGTGAACTACCTTCTCTTTGGGCCATTTTCGGGCCACCAAATGAATTTTTTAAATTTTTTAAATATTTTTCCTAGAAATATTTGTGAAATTCCCTTTTTTAAAATGTATCATTTATGATTTACTGATACCGAATGAGTTTAAGATGATTTTCCAAATTCTATTATGCCTTCTTGCACATTGAGTTATATTAATTCCAATTTCAAAAATTAATTCCACCTAGAAAATGATTTTTTACGATTTTTAGAATATTTTTATATTAATCTTCACTGAGTTACCTTTCCAAAGGCACCTTGTTGACCTCTTAATGCTCTTGGATAAATCTGAAATAAATTTTGGAAGCTAGACAATGCAATGTCATCCCATATTTTCAACACTAGTCAAGATTAATTGATTTTTTTGAATTCCCATTTTGAGGCATTCGAATGTCTCTAAGTTTTCCCAAACCCACTTTATTGAGATGTTTAAATGTCTTGAAATGCATTTGATTGATTTTCCATGGAGTCACGTACTATAACACAAAACCCTATAATATTAGATCAAGGCTAAAATAAAAAGATAATTTTATTTAAATTCTCAGTTTCTATTCTCAAAATGCCTTTTTCCCCAAAATATTACTTTTTTGATAAATATTAAAATTTTTACTTTTGAGGATACTCTAACCTTGCTTTTTATTCAAAACTTAAATTTTCTCTCTCTCAGATCTTTTCGGGATTCGCAATCAAAACCTTTTTTAAACATAAAATTTTTCTCTTTAGGGATACTCTAACCCCACTGTCCATAGGAATACTTTACCCTACTTTTCATTCAAAACTTGAATTTTCTCTCTCTTGGATCTTTTCAAGATTCCTAATCAAACATTTTTAAGGCATAAAATTTTCACTTTTAGGGGTACTCCAACCCTACTATCTGAGGAATACTCTAACCACTCTTTTCGTTAAAACTTGAATTTTTTCTCCTAAAACCTCTTAGAACTCTTAATAAAAACTTTTAAACATAAAATTTTCACTTTCAGGGATACTTAACCCCCTTCCAAGTGAATACTCCAACCTCGCTTTTCAAATTTCAACTATAATTCAATTATTTTCTCTCAACCACCCCAGGTTCACTAATCAAAAACTTTTTTTCTATCTCTCAAGTTACCACTAAATCCAAATGCATCTAAAAATTTTCATTCCAGTTATTGCTCAATATTCGAGGATGATTGCAAGATATATTTTGGTCGTCTTTCAATTTTTATGTTTTTTGTGTGTTTATTTTATGCAACATTATTATATTCTTTTTCATCTTGCTAACACGTTTTCTTTTTTAATAACCATCATGAATTGATATTTTAAAAATTGTTTTAAGAAATTACAAGGCAATGTTTCGCATCAGTAGCTTTCCAATGCTGGACATGGAATATTTGAATTTTCAAATTTTAATTCAAATTTTTTTCCTAAAAAAACCCTATGTTCCTTGCACCTCTAAGGCGAATAGGTGATCTAAGTTTTCTTTTAAAACTCAGACCTATAATTTTCACAAAAATTTATGCATTAAAGGGGATTATTTCGAAATAATGATAAAGTGTAGTCAATTAAACAAAAATTAAAGCGAGATATGGTTAACGGGTATTAATTTTAGGCGTTATGGGGGTGCTAATCCTGAAAGAGTATATCTGACCTAAACAAGTCATCATGCTATCCAAATGATAGCCTAATGTGCACCTACCATAAGTGGTGACAAATGAATGCCACTTAGTCGATAAGTTTTTATCCCCATGAGGCATCGTGTCACCTTATCAAGAGCAATTTTTAATAGGGACATGTCGTTATTCTATCCCTTTACTATAACAACATTCACAGTTGTCATGTTCGCCTTAGGCGTTGTATCGCTTGTTGTTGAGGCAATAAGTATAATGCATTTTTGTTGCTATTCTTTTATTGTCTTGTTCTTATGCTTATTTTTATGAATTTTTGTTGCTATTCTTTTATTGTCTTATTCTTATGCTTGTTCTTATGCATTTTTGTTGCTAGTCTACTTATTCTTATGCATTTTTGTTGCTATTCTTTTATTGTCTTATTCTTATGGTCACTAATTCATTTCCCTTTTACTTTTCTATTTAACGTATGCACCATTTCATCATAATCATTATTGTTAGGGACAATTATCTAATAGTTAGTGTTCAGTGAGAGGTTTCTATCATGGAGCAACAACCATTTTTGATTAAAGCCTATTGAAAAAGTTCGAGCATGGTTAAAGCATTGACAGCATGAAGATAGTCTCAAACTTTATGTCTTGACAACATATGAAAGGGTCAAGATAGGATACCATGAGAATGACTGGTAATATCTAAAGCATATATGGACCAGTTGGAACACTATCAAGAGAGAATCATTCATAAAGTGTTATAAAGAGATAGCCTTATTACTCCAAGTCTGTTTGGATGTTGGCCTACTATGAGTAGTATGACAGTTCTAGAACCTAGCATATGGATGCTTTACTTTCAATTGCAAGGATTTAGTCCCCATAATTGACGAATATGCCGCGTTACTCAACATTGAAAGGCCCAAGACTAATAGAATATATTGTAAGGCTTTGCAACCTCCAACCCTTAAGAAAAGATTGGCTCAGATTCTCAGGGCAACAATGAATGCATCTCATGGGTAAGTCTGACAGAAGCAATGACGAATACTATTGACATCCAAAAAATTCAAGATATCTATGCCTTGACAATATGTGGCCTGGACATATTTATGAAAACATTAGGCTATACTAAAGGGACGGTAGTAGATCTTTTTTCCTGATTATGTTGCAGTGTCAATCTCGCATTCACCACTATTGTTGAAACTATTCAAGCTCTCAATTTTTGTAAGAAAATAGGGAAATGTCACTTCATCGGATGCATGCTGCCTTTTCATATTTGGCTTGTTAGCTATTTTTGCCCCTAAATGGAGAGAATTTTATACAACTTATTGCCTAACCTTAGCCTTATATCCAAGGTCCTTGAGGTGGAATGGCCCTAAGACAAGTCTAAGCAATAACGGGTCAAGAAACTTTAGAATCTTAGAAGAGAAGATGTGGTATGGAAGGCCCCTTGGTTTTCACCACAGACAATCATATACCGATACGGAGATTAAAGTTGTGTGC
Organism: Adansonia grandidieri; assembly: GCA_038382065.1. NCBI lineage: Eukaryota > Viridiplantae > Streptophyta > Magnoliopsida > Malvales > Malvaceae > Adansonia > Adansonia grandidieri. The sequence goes on along the minus strand of JBBYHK010260344.1, from coordinate 78,627 downwards.
CATTTATGGGTTTGTGGGGAAGTACTAGCTACATACTTATCTTAGTCTTATGACAACTTGAGTGCTAATAGTTCATCCCTTTCACTCAAGACCTTAAGTAATAGGACTTTAATTATGACAAGCTTTACTATAAGTCAGAAGTTTAGCTAGCTTTCCATGCTTGGAGACAAACCTGCTATTTGGAGCTATATTGGAGAGGAAGTAGTATGATTATAGGATGTGATGAGTGAAGAATTCATTGCATCAATGACACTTTACCCTTGTTTGGTGTTAGAACATCACAAGTGTCAGCTGATGAATTTCTTTTTAACATTGAATTGCTTAAACATGAGGTTAAACAAGAAAAAGGCAAACTTCATCAAGGAAATCACTCATTTAAAGGAAGAAAAGGGTCAATTAGAAATGAAACTTTATCTTTAAGGTGGTGAAATAAATTGGGTGGTCAAAGAGAAAAATTGCTTCAAGGAGGATCCTAAGAGTTTGACAAAAAACTACGTGGCACTTAGTAAAGCAAGCAAGTTTAGGCGTTGTGGTAAGTTATTAGTAGAATAAGAGGTAGAAATTGCTACCCTTGAAAAAAAGTTGCATTGATGGAAAAAAGAGGCCAAGGCCAATAGGGAGGAGTTTGTTAGAACCTATGCCCTTATATGAACTTAACAAAGGAAGAATGGATGTCTAGAAGCTTAAGCTCAGGATTTGAGAGCAAACTAGGTCGAGAATGAGACTCTAACACTCAAAATTCAATATTTAGAGCATTCCCTACAAGTTTACCAAGGCTAGGTTGATGAATTAGTAGGAGCATCCGAATAATGGCAGTAAGAGTGGCTAAAGATGGCTGATCAAGCATGCCAAAATTATTAGGACCACTAACACCATCTCACTCAATAGATTCAGCTAGCCCAGTTAGAGGGTGAGGACATGATGGATGTAGCTCAATCTTTAACACATGACATTTTACTCGTTAAAGCCCATGAACAACAATTATTATATTTTAGAACATGTGATCCAGCAATGTAACCATGTTAGGCATTTCTAAATATAATCATGAGTAATTAAGATATTTTGTTGCTTTAATGAAAGACATTGTTGACGAAGCTCTCCTCTATTCCAATAGTCCCTTTTGCATTTACATGACTAACCTAATTTTTAATTGCTTTATTCTTTATATTATTTATTGTCATGATTACATAATCATTATCATCTCATCATACATGCTCACAAAACTTCATAAAAGTCTAATCCATAATAATCTAAAGTAGAGGTGCTCTAAAACATGAAACTTACCATTGATCATTGGTATAACCAGCATAATTGCTGAAAAGCCATGGAAAATGACTACGAAGCTCACATCAAATGACTCAAGCTCATGTATAGTGAGTCTCAAGCAATCATTCCATAAGAATAAGAAACTCTAAGCTCAGATTATGGAATTAACTAAGATATTTTTTTGAGCCTTTAAAAGGAAAAGGGCAAACAAGCACAGTTGATGCAGTAAAAGAATCGGTTAATCCCAAGAGCAACTTGAATGGTGGTATTGAAGCCACCAATGCTTAGGAAGGGGCATCATATGAATAGCATCTTCTAGTATGACAATCCCATCAACTCAACAAATAATTTACATTAACCTATCAATGGTACTCTATCTGGTTTAAGGATTTTCAAGTGTAGGCTCTTCACTAGCAAGACCTATGTCTCAATCTCGGTAAGCAAGCAGAGTATGAAAGAACAAAGAGGTTTTTTGAAAATGATAAACACTTGGACAAGTATTAGTCACCGAAAAAGTGCCTTTAGGCTATCAAAGAAAGTGACAAATTTGGGATTATAAATGCTAAATCTTTTAGACTGGTTCTCTATGTTATTATCCTACTAAAATTTAAAGTGATAGATTTTGAAAAATACAATGGGACTCCAAACCCTAGTGCCCCTCATTGAATGTACAACCCTAAGATAGTCAGATACAAGGAGAATGAAAAGCTACTAGTTCATTGCTTCCAGGATAACTTGACTGGGGTAGCCATCAGTTGGCATATAGAGCTTGATCCCATAAGAATTTAGACATAGGCTGATTTGGCCTGTGCTTTTCTTGACCAATAGAAACACATATTCGACTAGGCCTCAGATTGTCTTTCCCTTATGAATATGGAAAAGAAATCTTTTAAGAGCTTCAGGCATTATGCTTAGAGATGGGGAAAAGAAGAAGTTCAAGTTCACCTATCTTTGATCGAGAAAGAAATGATGGTCATGTTTATTAATACCCTGCAAGTTCCTTACTATGACAAGTTGGGAGGAAATGCTAAGAAGAATTTTATTGATATGGTTATATCGGGCGAAATGATTGATAATGCTATCAAAACTATACAAGATAACCATCAGAGAATTATTTAGATTAATTAAAATTCAATGATTAGGGGTAAAGAGAAAGAGGTGAATGCTATTAATGAAAGTCCTACTAAGTTCACTTGGAATCCATATCTGGCACAAGGTACATACTTTCTTAACATTATGTATCTAGGTTTTAACCCCTACTCACTAGTGCCACAACTATTTCATTCTGTCGAGTTTGCTCCAACAATGAGTTTCGCATTAAATCTTATACAAAACACTACTCAAAGCACATAACCCCATAACACGAACAATGCAAGAGCTGTGAACAATCAACGAGCACCCCGAAAACTTTGTGTCATTTCCTTTCTCCTACAAAGAGATTTACTCCAGTCTATTAGCAGGTTAGTTAGTGGCCCTAGTAATCATAAACCTAAGATCACTTCTATATCCTAAATGGAACGATGAGAATGCCCATTATGACTAACATGCTAGAGCACAAGGTCACTCTATTGAAAATCGCACCTCATTCAAGAGAAAGGTACAGAACCTACTAGAAAAGAGTGTGATCAAGGTCAAACAAGGGCTTGGACCAAAAGTTGGAACCAATCAACTTCCTAACCATGTAGTGCCGAAATTGAGTGTAATGATAGATGGGAACTTATTAGGTTAAAAGAAGCATTTGAGAAGTCAAAACCTCAATAAGCGAAGTATGGCAAGCTTTTTGAAGGCTAGAATAGTGTGATATAAAAGACCAAAAAAAAGCCACTAAACCATTTGGCTGTCACTACGATCGAGGGCACGTTTTGTAATACTACCTATGTTTTTAGAGATGGTCCATGGGATGAATGACCAAAATTAAGTTCTATGAAGAGCAGGATGAATACAATAGTCTATCTATTATGCCATAGATAAGGAGAGACCTACCATCTATTGGGTTTTGAATTGTTTCTCTCTCATGAGCATGGAAAAGAGAGTAGATGAAAGTCTTAAGTAGTATGTTCTAAGATGGATAGAAGAAGCTGCCTAGATTCACCCCTTATTGACTAAGAAAGTGATGAGTTTTAGATTCGTCAGCTTATTACAAGCCCCTTATTATGAGAAATAGCTAAGAGTGTCTTAAGAAACATCACAAAGGTAGTTATTTTATGTGGAATGATTGATGAGGTCATGAAAAGTGACTCAGAGAAAGAGACACCTTTAAGGGCAAAAGAAAAGAAAAGATTGAGGCTAGAAAAGGGCCAAAATCTAATGTTGGAACTAGCTTATCCAAGGCTTATACTGAATCAGATACAAAAAGAATGGCTATTAAAGAGGACTACAAGATGTAAAGAACATAGACAAGGTTAAGATGCCAATGAATCTAGTTTGGCAAATCCTAGTTCAAGCTAAATTTGTTAATGAGGTTGAAAGGACAAAAGAGGAAGCTGATGACTTTTGTAATTTCCATACCATTTATGGCCATACTCTTTAAACGTAGAAAGAGTTTCATGTTATGGTTTAAAAAATGATGAATAAGGGTAACATTAAATTCTATAATAAAAAGCAAGCCTCACTTACCAAGTCAGCAAATGCAATACTATTTATCAACACCATAAAAAAGGGATAGGAATAATCCTCCTTGTGGCATTGGAAGGCCATTGGTCTTATTTGACAATCGACCAAGTATAAAAACTACCGCTATTTAGCCCACGTCGAAGATGATTATTCTATTTTTATCCATTTCCCTTATAAAGATAACAATGCAGTTCCTTTGAAATATGAAAGCAAAGCTTTAATCACTGAAGAATCTAGTCAACAAGCAGCAAACATTAACCTCTCAAGGGTGGGCCATCTAACCCAGAGTGGTAGATGTTATACCCTAGCTGCATTAAGAAGTGAAACTTAACAAAAGAACACTACTCCTATTCCTCAAGCACTAAAGTCTACAACCAAGGAATCAGATCCAATAGCAGTAAAAGATCTAGTGAGTGAGAAGGAAGCCATGGAATTCCTTGGTTCATCAAGCATAGCGAATACAATATCATTAATCAGTTGAACACAACTTATCAAGATATCTATGCTGTTATTGGTATTAAACTCCAAAACTCATAGGAATGCTCTCTTTAAGGTCTTGAATGAGGTATATGTGCCTTTTGACACCTCAATAGGTTAGTTGGATCATTTAATAAGCAACATCATTGCCGACAGCTATATATCTTTCAGTGATAATGAAACCTCCCATGAAGGAAAAGGAAACTATAAAGCCTTTAACATCACCACATACTGCAAAGGCAGCACATTGCATAAGGTGTTCATTGACAATAGGCTAGCTTTGAGTGTAATACCCATATCATGTTTGAACAAGCTCCCCATTAATGCATCTCATATCCAAAATAGTCGCATAGTTGTGCAAGCATTTGACAAAATGTGTAGAAATGTCATGGGTAATATTACCATTGCACTCCAAATTGGCCCATGCACTTGTGAAGCAGACTTTCATGTAATGGACATTGCTCCATCATACAATTGCCTATTAGAACACCTTGGATTCACTTTAAGAGGGTAGTACCATTATCACTGCACCAAAAGTTACAATAAATCATTGAAAATAAAGTTGTCAACATCAGGGGAAAAGAAGATATTATTGCTACTAACTTAATGGATGCCTTGTATATCAAACCTGATAAGGATGTTCTAAAATCCTCGTTTTAATCCTTCATGTTTCCCAATGCCATTTATGTCAAGGAGGGGTTGCTAATGGTAAAGCCTCTCCTATTGAGGAGAACCGATATGGGTCAAGAGTTAACCATCAGCAAAGGTGCATAGGCTAGAAAGGGACTAGGAAAACACTTCCAAGGAATTGCCAGAGCCCTAAAAGTTATCAACTAGATCGACAAAAAAGGGTTAAGGTTAAAGCCTAATGCACAATAGAAAAGAAAACTAACTTAGCAAAATTGTAAAAAGAAGATGGCTCACTTATTGGGACAAGACTTAGGGCAAGAATCAATGATATTTCCACTGCTTTAGGAATGTTCATGTCTAAGAGGATGTGTGAATGTCAGCTTTGATTATGTTGCACTTGTGTTGAACAAGGCATTTAGGGATCTCTTCATCAATGCGATCGATATGCTAAAAAAGTCAATAATGGATCGCAAGACTAGTTTGTGCTTTCCAGGATTTGTTCCAAGTGTTTGAACTCAAATCGAGATTCTTATATTGCTTAAGTCTATTTCAAAGTAATGTTATGAACTAAACCTACATCCTTCCACCTAAGAGCATTATGGGATCCATTGTATGAGCACCCTTTTATTAAGTATTATCAATGAAAATGACTAAGCATGACACATTTCATCTTTTGTGTCCATTTTCATAATTCTTACCAACTCTTAGACCTCTCCGTATATATTTTTTTGCCTATATTGTTCTTTTTCCTCATTTTTAGGTACCCGAAAAAAACTGACATGAATATTCATACAAAGATTTTCACTATAATTTTGAGCAACCAATTCATGTCGATGAAGTTGAGTCTGAAGGGGATTTTAAAGAAAGTCCCATACCTCTAAACCTATATTGCCTTATGAAAAACCCATAAAACCATAAAACCTAAGAAAGGAAGAAGATCAAAAAGAAGAGAAGATTTGAACCTTCATAAGTCAATAACCCCAATCGAATTAATAAATCTCTTTTAAGAATATTAGGATATGTTCACCTAGTCTTATGAGGACATGCTTGAATTAGACATTAACATTGTGGTCCATAAACTTTCCCTCAAACTTAAGTGCAATCCCATACGAAAGCTTACAAGGATGAAACCAGAGATGTTTCTGAAGACTAAAGAGGAAGTGAAGAAACAATTTAAGGCATGATTTCTTGAAGTAGCTAAATATCCTTAATGGGTAGCCAATATAGTCCAGATCCCTAAAAAAAAGGCAAGGTGTGGATTTGTGTAGACTATAAGGATTAAACTGAGTCAACCCAAAAGATAATTTTTTTCGCTTTACATTGACATTTTAGTAGACAACACCATAAAAAATGCATTGTTTTCCTTTATGAACTAATTTTTAGGTTATAACCAGATTAAAATAGCGGCTGAGGACATAGAGAAAACGATATTGGTGACAATGTTGGGGACTTTTTGCTACAAAATAATGCCCTTTGGGTTCAAGAATGCTAAGGTAACCTATCAAAGGGTAATAGTAATGATGTTCCATGATCTCATGCATAAAGAAATAGAGGTCTATGTTGACGATATGATCATCAAATCGCCAAAAGAGAGTGAACATTTGCCAACTTGTGAAAACCTTCAAATGACTTCGCAAATACTAGCTTAAGCTAAATTCTACCAAATGCACATTCAGTGTCATATCTGGCAAGCTATTAGGCTTCATTGTGAGCAAAAAAAGAATAAAAGTCAATCCTAACAAAGTCAAGGACATTCAGAATGTGCCACTACCTCGAACTCAAAAAGAAGTAAGGAGTTTCCTAGGAAGGTTGAGCTACTTAGCCAAATTTATATCTTAGTTAATCGACAAATGTGATTCAATCTTTCAACTACCTCAAAAGTAGAATCCTAGAGAATGGAATGTAGAATGCCAAAAAGCTTTTGATAAAGTAAAACGCTATCTTTCAAACCCACCAATACTTGTGCCACCAATGCTTGATCGACTTTTAATCTTGAATTTATCAATTTTTGATAGGTCAATAAGCTATGTATTGGGTTAACATTATGAGTCATGTTAGAAGGATCAAGCTATCTACTATTTAAACAAAAAGTTCACGGAATGTGGAAATAACTATTCAATAGTGGAGAAGTTATGTTATGCTCTGGCTTGGACAACCTAGAGGTTAAGCCAATATATGCTATACCATACCATGTGGCTGATAGTCAAACTTAATCCCATCAAGTTTTATGTGAGGCCCATATTCTGTCAGGGAGATTAACTAGGTGACAAGTCTTGCTCTTCGAATACGACATCATGTATGTAAACTAGAAAGCCATCAAAGGTAAAGCAATAGCAGACTTCTTGGCAAGCAGAGCAACAAATAACTATCTACCTTTTGACTTTAAATTTCTTGACAAAGACTCGATGTGCATATCTAAAGTAAAAAACACTTTTGATAGTAGTTTATCTTAGACAATGTACTTTAATGGAACTTTAAACATATTGGGCATGGAATCAGGGCAATTCTTATCTGGCTTAATAGGAACTACTACCCCTTTATCGCAAGATTAAACTTTTATTGTACCAATAATATAGCTAAATATAAAGCTTGCGAATCCCAAATTGCCTTAAAATAGGTATTAGGAATCTACAAGTATTTGGAGATTCAGCATTAGTCATTTAACAACTAAAAGGAAAATGGCAAAAATGTGATGTTAAACTAATTCATTACAAGAAGCTGATCTCATAACTTAGAAAAAAATTGATGATATTAACTTTTAGCATTTACCTGGGGAAGAGAACCAAAGAGCTGACATCTTGGACACTTATTGAGAATTGAATGTTACTCCTATTCAGATGAGCATTTATCCAACTCCAAAACATTATCAAAATAGCGAAAAAGGGAAAGCCAACCTACCATGGTATCATGACATCTTTTGATATGTTAGAGATCAATAAACCCTAAATGTGCTGCCAAAACTAAAAAGAGAATGATATGAAAGATAGCTGCAAGCTTTGTTTTAGATGGTGGAATTTTATAAAGGTTGGAATCAGGTACAACTTTAGTGTATGGATGCCTCTAAAGCCAAAAGAATTCTCAAAGAATTCTATGAAGGAATCTACGATAACACTCCAATGGACACCAAATGGCAAAACAAGTCATGCAATTGAGCTATTGTTAGTTAACGTTTGAAAAGGATTGTATTAACTATGCTCAAAAGTGACATAAATACCAAGTCTACATGAACAAGATAAATGTCCGGCCATCACCTTTACATGTTATGACAGCCTCGTGGCCTTTTTCTATGTGGGGCATGGACATGATCGAACAGATCACCCCCAAGGCTTCTAACAGGCACCATTTCATTTTGGTCACTATTTATTATTTAACCAAATAGGTAGATACGAATTCTTATAACAATGTCACCAAATCCTTTGTATGCAAATTTGAGAAATAAGACATCATCTGTAGATATAGGCTTTTCGAACAAATCATCATAGATAATGTGCTAACTTGAAAAACAAGATGATGTAAGCAATTTGTTCCTAATTTAAAATTTAACATCATAACTCGATGCCCTACTGCCCAAAAATGAATAAGGCAGTCAAAGTAGTTGACAAAATATTAAGAAAATAGTCAAAAAATGGCTAAAACAACAAAGCTTGGCACAAAAATTTACGAATAAGGTAGTCAAAGTAGTTGACAAAATATTAAGAAAATAGTCAAAAAATGGCAAAAACATGTAAAGATTGGCACAAAAAGTTGCCTTTTGCTCTACACGCCTATTGCACAGCAGTTCAATCCTCTAAGAGTTCCACCCTGTTTTCCCTACTTTACGGTAAGGAGGCTATTCTACCTATCGAGGCTGAGATTCCTTCACTCAGAGTCTTGATGGAATCATAACTTGAAGAAGCTGAATGGGTCGAGAACCAATATGAACAACTCAATCTCATCGAGCAAAAAAGAATAAAAGCTATTTATCATGGCCAGATGTACCAAAAGTGCATGATGAACGTGCATAACAAAAGGATCCATTCTTAACAGTTCCAATAATATTACCTAGTACTCAAACAAACCCTTTCGATTCATAAAGATGGTTAAGGAAAATGGACACTAAATTGGTAAGGTCTATATGTTGTAAAGTGCATGTTTCTAAAGGACTTCTGATTTTAACTAAGGTGGACAGCAATGATCTACCTAATCCTATCAATTCTAATTTGATCAAGAAATGCCATGCCTATAAGCATTTTATAATAAAAACTCGAAAGGGCATCCAATCTCTTTTATTCTTCTTCTAAGAAAAGAGATAGTCCTCACAGGTTGAAAACTAAAAAAGTAGGGACAAAAGACCAAACTTTCCTTAAATTTGATCCAATCTGGATCCACCTTTCTTTAACCAAAACCCAAAATCATAACCTAACCCATCTATTCTTTATTAAATCTCATTCTTAACCATATTTGAAAAAAAGGAATCTGCCTAATCTTGGGGTAACCATCTTACCATGGGGTAATCTAAAAAATCTCCTTGTAAGTTGACCAATATCGAAAAGATTAACCGTTTAAGAAAGGTCTCTAAAACCATTCAGTGAAAAATTTATGTCATCAGCATCAGAGATTAAGTATCTAGGAAAACCACTCTTAACTTTTTTGTATCTCAAAATCATTTGTGATCTTAGAATTTGTTATAACTTGTACCCTTTTTCTTTTGAATGAAATATAATCACTTGATTTCTTGCAAAGTCCTTCTGTAACTCCTGCATCCCATGTTGCATCATGTTTATCATTTAATTGATAATGCTTGGTAAATGAAAAAAATTGATAATGAGAGTTTTTAACATTACTTTAAAAGATGGAAACTGTATAGGAATATCGTTTATGTCTAGATATCGAAAATGAACCTTGGAACCATAATAAGTCTAACCCTTAGACCTTCACATCCTAAAAATGTGCCTAAAACCTATTCCCTAGTAAACTTTAACCTAAAGGCAAAGGACAGAAAATCCTTTTCCAATTGTCATCCAAATAGCCAGAGTTTAGATCAGTCCACCTAGACCACCAAAGACACACTAGGAATAAAATTTGACAAGAGAAATCATCTATACTTGCTAGCATACTGAACTCAACAAAAGCTCCCCAAACACGAGCCATTCAAGCTTAGACCTTCCTCTTATAATCATAGGCCACCCATATCTTCTAAAAGCAACCTTAACATTCAAAACCTCTAGAAATCTAGAACAAGGTTGGTAAATCCTAGGATAAGAGATCACCCTATCAAACTTATTGAAAAATAAATGACCAGAAAGGCCAAAATCAATCTCTAGATTAAGCTTTTAAAATCATCACCTTTACATCACTCAAACATACATTTGCATCCCTATATTTCATACAATAATTAACATCCTTCAAACACAAAATCCTACTCATAGAAGTCAAACTTGTAAAGAATCTCAAGCATAAATTGTTATTTTTGAAGAACCTTGAAAGGCTCCGAGTAAGGATCTTTGACCTCACAAGAGCGTAAGTTAAAAAGCCATCTGGGTAAGATACCTAAACTCATATCATTTAATCCATAAAGAATATAATGTCTTTTTCCCTTTTACTCCACAAAGAGCATGATATCTTTTTCCCTTTTAGTCCATAAAGAGCTTGATGTCTTTTTGCCTTTTAGTCTACAACGAGATGTCCTTTTTCTTTTTAGTCCATAAAGATCTGGACACTTTTTTTCTTTTTAGTCAACAAAAATCTAGAAGCCCTTTTTCTTGTTAGTCTACAAAGAGCTTAATGCCTTTTTCTTTTTAGTCCACAAAGAGCTGAATGCCTTTTTCTTTTTAGTCTAGAAAGAGCTGGATGCCATTTTTCCTTTCAGTCTATAAAAAGCTTGATGATTTTTTTCCTTTTAACCCATAAAGAGCTAGATGCCTTTTTTTTTTCCAATCTACAAAGAGCTAGACACCTTTTTCTTTTTCATCCATAAAGAGTTAGAAGTTTTTTTCTTTTAGTCCATAAATAACTGAATGCCTTTTTCCCTTTAGTCCATAAAAAGCTAGACGTATTTTTCTTTTATAGTCTACAAAGAGCTAGATGCCTTTTTTTCTTTTAGTCCATGAAGAACTGGATATCTTTTTCCTTTTGACCATAAAGAGGTAGGTGCCTTATCTCCTTTAGTCCACAAAGAGTTGGATGCTAGTCGAGTATGTTTACTTTGAGTCAAGCACCAATCGAGTCTATCCATAAAGAGGTAGATGCTAGTTAAGTTTGTCCACAAAGAGTTGGATGCCAGTTAAGTCTGTCAGCAAAGAGCTGCGCATTAATCAAGCCTGTTAAGAAGCACTAGACACAAGTTAAGGTATATATAAAGAGTTAGACACTAGTTAAGACTATATATAAAGAGCTAGACACCAATCGAGTCTGTCCATAAAGAGCTGAGCATCAATTGAGTTTATCCATAAAGAGCTAGACACCAACCACGTCTATCTACAAAGAGTCGAGCACTAATTAAGTCTGTCTACAAAGAGTTGGGCACCAATCTAATCCACCCATAAAGAGCTAGGCACCTATCAAGTAAAAATCCACATTAGCTGGCATTTATCTAGGGAGTCAAACCTTAGGAAAGAATCCAAAAGCCTAGTAGGGAGTTTAAACCTTACAAAATCCTTTTCATACTTTTGTCAAACTCTCACCAATATATTGTGATAATCACCACGAAATATTAATTAAATTTCATTTTTGCAGGCATTTAAGAAATATTATCCTACCTCGAACAAAATGGTATCTATTTGTCTTTGCCTTGTTCGTGATACTAAACAATGGCAAAAAAGAGGGCAACTATAGACACCCTATTTTGTCTATGCCATCATCCAAGGCATCAAAGGTCATTATTCTAAGCATCTTTAGAGTTGTACGAATAAGCACCAATTAGTTTCCATTTATTTTTAACCAAATTGAGGCAATTAAGAGATCCTAAGGTACATACAAGTCACATTAGTGCATAGGTATTGATACAAGCTTTCACATCACTAAATATCATAACCTGGCTTGGATACGAATCCTGACCAGCCCGACTTAAAATGGCAAATGTAATAGTTTCTTTTTTCATCCTTTTCTTACTAACCAATAACAAAAAAAAAAGAAAAAACTGAGCTTAGAGTTGCTACTCCAAGTGAAGATAAGCTTTAGGGTATATTTTCTTTACTTATTCCATTTATTTTCTATTTTTAGCATTTGCATCATTCTAGTAAGCCATTCATGTTCCCATGACCATCTTAGGACTTTCATGCATTGTTATGGCCTTGGTTCTGGTAGTCTTAGGATTTTAATGATCCTCTTAATGCTTTGATGTTGCTTAAATGACCAAATGTGTCATGTTTTACTTTCACCATCAAAATAGTCACTGCTCATGCATCTTTATCATGTTTTATCCACTTTCCCATACTCAACACCCTAACATGTCTTAAGCATATTCATGTATTTTCTTACATCTGGGTTAGTTTCAAGAAACAAAAATGTCATCTTGAAAATTTCAGCACACTTTCTTTTGGTTAAACATGTTTATACGGTCATACATTGCTTGATTCTAGATGTCATTTATAAGGCTAACATTTTCATGCATCTTACTTCTCATCATTTTACATTTTTGCTACCTTTTCCATTGTCAAAATATCATCTTTGTTTATTTGAATATGTTGTCTATGTTCATTGTTATATATGTTGCATCTCATTCAAAACCTTTGCATCTTCTTGTTTGTTTGCTGCAAAATCAGATTTTCAAAACCTAAAGTTAAGCCTATGCTACCTCAAATAGATGGAGACTAGTGTGGATTTAATATTTTTACTAAATTGGTTCTCCAATCTTAGGGCCAAATCAAACTTTCCATGTCTGGATTCATTGTTGAAAAAAATTCTATTTTCTTATTTGATAAAAACATTAAGCTCTAATCCTAAGTCTAGTACCTTCATTTATGGCATGGTCAATGGGTTATTTTATTGTCCTAAACTCTAACAGGATTATGGAATGAACTCGCAATGCTTGTGTCATGTTTTTCTCTAAGTCACAAATATTTGGATGTCCTTGGCTCGAGTGTAGTCGCAAAGAAGCCCGAAAATATAAAAAACTTCCCTATTTTTTACTTTGTAAGACTATGCCTACGATTAAAAGAATCATTTTTTAGACCAAACACATTTTTCTTGAACTTTTTAATTTTTTTCCATGAAAAAAGCATTTAACAGTGTCTCATTTGTACTTGGACCATTCCGGATGAGGAAGTTATGATTTTTTAAACCCTTACTATCCAAAACCCATAGACCAGCAAGTTACATTAATTTTGGGCCATTTTGGCCCACCAGATGATTGTTTTGAATTTTTTAAATGTTTTTCCTAGAAATTTTGTGAAATTCCCTTTTTGGGAAAGTATTGTTTGTGATTTAACAATACTAAATGAGTCCGAGATGATTTTCTAAAATCTATTATGCCCTCTCCCCTGCACATGCTACTAGTATGAAGAGAAACCCAATTTCAAAAATTAATTCCACCAAGGAAATGATTTTCTAGGATTTTTGGAATATTTTTATATTAATCCTTGTCGAGTTAGATTTCCAACGACACCCTGTTTAGCCTCTAAAGCCCTCAGATAAATCCGAAATAAACTCGGGAAGGGAGACAACGTGATATCATTCCTTATTTTTAGCATTAGTCAAAATTAATTGATATTTTTGAATTCCCACTCTGAGGCATTCGAATGTCTCTAACTTTTCATAAACCACCTTTTTCAAGACATTTAAACATCTTAAAATGCATTTGATTGATTCCTCATAGAGTCACATACTATAACACAAACCCTTTAGACTTAGATCAAGGCTAAAATAAAAAAGATAATTTTATTTAAATATCGATTTCTATTCTCAAAATACTTTTTCCCTAAAATATTCCTTTTGCCATAGATATAAAAATTTACACTTTTAGTGATACACCAACCTCATTGTCCAAGGGAACACTCTAATCTCGCTTTCCATTCAAAACTTGAATTTTCTTTCTCTCAAATCTATTTAGAATTTTCAATCAAAAACCTTTTTAAACTTAAAATTTTCCTCTTTAGGGATACTATATCCCCACTATTTGAAGAGATACTTTAATCCCGCTTTTCATTCAAAACTTGGATTTTCTCTCTCCTAGACCTTTTTAGATTCCTAATAAAACCTTTTTAAAACATAACATTTTCACTTTTGGGTATACTCTACCCTCACTATTGAAAAGGATTTAAAACTTGATTTTTTCGCTCTCTCAAAAACTCTTGAAACTTCTAATCAAAACTTTTAAACATAAAATTTTCACTTTTGGGTATTCTCCAATCCCACCTTCTGAGTGGACATTAACCTTATTTTTCAAATTTCACCTAAAATGCAAAACCTTTCTCCCAACCACCTTGTGTTCACTAATCAAAACCTCTTTTTTTATCCCTCAAATTACCATCAAATCTAAATACATCTCAAAATTGTCATTTTGGTTATTTTTCAATAATCAAGGACAATTACAAGATACATTGCAATTGTCTTTCCTCTTTTATGTTTTTCTACATGTTTATTTTATGCAATGTTATTATATTCTTTTTTGTCTTACTAGCACATTTCCCTTTGTAATGACCATCATTAGTTCATATTTTAAACATTGCTTTAAAAAATTACAAGGCTATGTTATGTGTCTGTATATTTTCAGTGTCTAACATAGAATATTTGAATTTTCAAAACTTAATCCCAAAATTATTCTCATAAAAAATCTCCATGTTACTTACACCTACGACCTGCATAGGTGATCTAAATTTTCTTTCAAAACCTGGATCTATAATTTTCACAAAATTTCATCCATTAAAGGTGATATTTCAAAATAATGATAAAGAGAAATCGACTAAGCAAAAATTGAAGCAGGATATGGTTGGCGGGTATTATTTTGGCATTGTAGGGGTGCTAAACCTTCTTTACTCATAACCAACTCCTAAACTAAATCAACGAATCTATTGATTTTGTAGACCTTAAAATCGATGTTTTGAGTTTCGTGACTTGAAATATTGTTTTCAATAGGCATATGATCGTGCTTAGCCCGAAATGATAGGTGGTTGCTTCAAATTTATGGCTACTTCGTAAAGTCTTTCGAGACTAGTTACATGAGCGATTCACCCAACGGTTATTCTTCCATTCATATTACTACATCTAGTTTAAATCTCGATCAAGGGATAACTCAAAAGCTCTAACCAATATGACCACAGACTATATTTTTGTTTGGTTATGTGCACTCTCTTTGGATTATCAAAAAAAAGGTGCATAGTGACACCAACTTTTCTTGTATAGGATTTTTTCATCTAATATGAAATCCACAGCCATTCTTTTGATTGTCATTCTATCATTTTTGTGGCATGTTCAGGGTATGTTGATCCTAAACATAGTGAATTATGTCATGGTACCATGGTAGGCCATCTTTATCTTAAATGTTTTGATAGTGTGTCGAAGTCATATAAATGCTTATCTGAATTGGAGCAACATCCGATTCTTGACTAACTTTTAACATGGATGACAAGGTGGCCAAGTCATGGCTATTTTATTTCCCATAATGAACCAACATAGCATCATAGGTTTGCTATTTTCTTTTCAATTAGTAAATGACTAGGACTAAATCCCTAAAAGCCTATGAAGTATTGATTTTTCTCTTGATAGTCACTTGGAGCCCTATGACATAGGCTTTATACTTCGCTATGTTGTTAATGCAATCAAAGTTCAGTTTGGTTGTAAGAAGATAGTGACTCTCATTGGTTGAAATCAGTATTGCCCCAATGCTATGCCCTATAACATTTGACAATATATCAAAATACATATTTCAAGATTAGTCATAACTAGATGCATTTTCCTCTTTAATTATGCAGATCAGATCTTTATCTAGGAAATAAAAGTTTAATGGTTCATAGTCGTTCATCACCTAGGTTGCCAAGAAATCAACTATCATACTACCCTTAATGGTTTTTTTGTTGGCTTAGACGATGTCTTATTTAGAGAGCAATCATCTTGCTAATCTTCTTGTTAGTACAAGGGCTTTGCATAGATATTTAAAGGATCAAGTTTTACAATCAACCATTTACTGTGGTATAACATTTATTGCCTAAATCTTCAAGCAGTCCAAGCTAGAGCACAACATAACTCTCCAACTGCAAAATAGTTATTCTCATACTCCATGAACTTTTTGCTCAAATAATAGATGGCTTGCTCTTTCTTTCTTGACTTATGTTGCTTGAGCACACAAGCTATAAACCTGTCAAAGACTGATAAGTAGAAGATTGGAGGTCAAGCAGGAATTAGTGGTACTAATACTAGTAGGTTTAACAAGTAATGTTTAACTTTGTCAAAGGCTTCTTATCATTCTTCATTCCATTCCCTAGTACTTTATTTGCAAAAAAGTAAAAAAATCAGGTCACATCTATTAGTGAGCTAGGATATGATCCTATAGATGTAGTTCAACCTTCATAAGAAACTTCTCACTTCTCTTGTGGCCTAAAAGGGAGACATGATCAAAATAGCCTTGAGCTTATCTAGGTTGACTTTGATCCTTTTTTTGCTGATAATGAAACCTAGTAGCTTTCTAGATGTGACACAGAAAGTAAATTTGCCAGGTTTAATTTTAATTAATATTTTTATAGCTGTTCGAAGAGCTTCTAAAGGTCAAAGATGTGCTCATTCTCATAGGTTTATTTAGTGATCATATCATATGTGTGACCTCAATCTCCTTATGCATTAGGTCATGGAATAATGTTTCCATGGCTCTTTGATAGGTTGCCCAGCATTCTTGAGTCCAAAAGGCATGATTTTATCTTAGAAAGTGCCCCACTTTATCACAAAGATAGTTTTCTCCATGATTTTAGGAGCCAGTTTAATCTGATTGTAACCAAAAAAACTTTCTATAAAGAAGAACAAAGAGTTCATGGCTATGATGTCAACTTAAGTGTTAATGTGGGGTAACAAAAAATTATCTCTTGGACTGGTGTCATAACATGGCTCAGATACAAATCCTGACCAGCCCGACTTAAAATGGCGACTGTATCCTTTGCTTATATATATATATTTAGATATCTATATATCATTATTTTATTTTATTTAGGGCCATATCATTATTATTTTTCTCTATTTTCCATGTTTGTAAACTGAGTTGTCAGGATGAATCGCTCACTTAACTTCTCTTAATGGTCATTACAAAACAACCATTTATTTTAGAGTTGCCACTAATCCTTTCTGGCCACATGAGATTGGTCACCTGCCAGAGTTTATATTTTTGAGGGTTACGAAACCCTTAAAAACAAATTCCAAGGTCCACATTGATACCAAAAATCACATGAAAGGGTATGGGAGTCAGTTACAATCACAAGGTTGACCTTTTCGTGATCTTGGTAATCGATACCTTATTAATCGCATGTTAACTTAAATTTTGATTCTTATTCAATTTCAATGTTTGATATTTAATTATAATTCCCATAATATTTTATTAAAGAAATTTATTATTCTAGGAAAGTTAGGTTTTAATGTTTT
Organism: Adansonia grandidieri; assembly: GCA_038382065.1. Taxonomy (NCBI): domain Eukaryota; kingdom Viridiplantae; phylum Streptophyta; class Magnoliopsida; order Malvales; family Malvaceae; genus Adansonia; species Adansonia grandidieri. The sequence continues at coordinate 61,101 of JBBYHK010260344.1, read as the reverse complement.
TGAAAATCAAAATTTCTTCTGTACCCTCTCAGAGAACCAAAAGAACACAAAGATTTTTATCATTCACTTTCGTAGCCCATTGGAAAACCTATGAAATACGAAAGGTTTTATCTTTACAAAAATTGAAAATTCTTGGCTTTCATTTGAAAAGAATATCTCATTATTAAAATAATATGTAAAACCCTTTGCATATTTTGGTAAGAATTTTACATACTATTTTAACAGCAAAGACATTGCCTTTATTTTCAAAAATTCTAATTTTATTGAAAGTATTAATCCTAAGACCTAAAAACAATCTAATATGACGAACCTATTTCTAATGTGTACCTTTGATATGAACGTATCTTAGTATTCACATAGGACTTAGTTCTAATGCAAAATTATGAAAATGCTCCAAGGTTATACCTTTGATGTAAAAATATCCTAGTTATCCTAAGGACTAGAAAATGTTAATAAAAATGTGAACCCATCCTAAATATGCACTTTTGGCCTAAAAGCATCCTGACGGATACCTAAAATTAGTCTTTAAGAAAAATTACCAAAATGCCTTTTAGGGTATACCTTCAACGTAAAATTATTCTGGTATCCTAACAGACTTTAAAATGATCTTAGAAGGCTGAAATAAACCTAAATGTTCACTTCGACGTAAAAGCATCATGGTGAGCAAAAATTACCAAATGCCCCTAAGCTATACTTTCGACGTGAAAGTATCCCGGTAAGCCTGATGGATGTTAAAATGACCTTAGAAGGCTAAACCAATCCTAAATATTAGTTTTTGGCATAAAGCATCTTGGTGAGCAAAATTATGAAAATGTCTTTAAGGTATATCTTCGATGTAAAAGTATCTCTGTAACCCTAACGGACACTAATACAATGATGAAATGGTGAACCTATCCTATATATGCACCTTTAGCATAAAATCCTCTAGGTTGCTATCTAAGACTTAGTTTTAAGTAAAATCACCAAAATGCTCTTAGGGTATACCTTCAACGTAAAAGTACCCGATACCCTAATGGACACTGAAATAAACAAAAATGATAAATTTACCTTATCTAGGGAAATCAAAACTCTACAATTGACTTAAAATGCAAATATTACAATTAATCCCTTAAACTTTTGAAAATATTTTGTACCGTATGAAAAACCAAGAGAATAGAAAAAGTTTTTGAAAATTTCCATACCTCTATGGAAGGCCATAGGAATACTATAAATCTTTAAAAATGACAAAATGATCGTTTTGCCCCTAAATACTAAAATTTGCTATTTAATCTTTAGCCTTTGCAATATTTGCATTTAGGTCCCTCGATGGAAAAAAAATCATAAAATACCACAAACATGTATAAATACATATAAAAAACATTGCATATACATCCATAAAGGTTCGGCCAACACTTTGGCCTTGAGACAAAAATTTTCAGTTATTTACAAACTAGTCCTTTAACTTTTTAAATTTGCATTTTGACATTCATATGGAAAATCATCACAAAAAAACACCAAACCAACAAAAAAATCAACATAAAAATCATGAAAACAATATGCAAGAAGGTTCACCCAAGCATTTTTAGCCATAAAGTATAATTTTCTATATTTGCAATTTAGCCTTTAAACTTTCTAAAATTGTAAAATGACCCCTAAAGTGTTAAAAACTCCTAAAACATGTTTTCAACATAGAAAATCAGTTTCATATAGCCCATAAAACTCTTGACCGAACCAAAAATGGCATTAAAAATTTCTACATATTTTACAATTTAATACCTATATTTTCTAGTATTATGAAATATCCTAAAAAACATAAGAAAACATAAAATTATCACCCAAAAAATAATCACAAAATCATCATCAGATCAGCCTACCAAATTTGGCCAGGGAAGGAAAATGGAACCTAAACATGTTTTGATGTAAAAATAAATGACAAGGAACATGAATAATCACCACTAAAATTAAATAGTAATAAAATCATAAAAGTAAAAATACAGATATACTAATCCATATATAAACATCAGGACATCATAACAAATAATATAAACATCAATATATCTACAATAAAAACAAAATCATAGCAACAACAATAATATTTTATTAAAAAAAGATATAACTAAAAAAATAAAAAATAACAACAAATTTTACATATATTTATTATCACCATTTTTAGCCTTCAACATGGATGAAAATCCATGAGCCTTAAAAATGGATTTAAATCATAAATGAAAAGAAAAACAAATGAAAATGAAGAAAATCAAAGTGATTAAGATTTATACCTTAAGAAAACTAAGTGAAAGTTTTTCTTTCTGTATGTATTTTTTTTCACATTTTTCTTTTTGTGTTTTCGTGCTTTCCCTTAATAGCAAAAGCCACACAAGTGAACAAAATGTCCTTATTTATAGGGATGAAAGGTTAGCCAAGGCATGAAAGAATGCCTTGGCCGAATGGTTTCTACATTATTCTATGATTTTCTTTTTTTTTTTTAGATGTAATTATTATTTGAAATTTTGATTTGATTTTATTGCAACTTGATTTGATTTAAATTTATTATTTTTGTCTTATTATGAGTGATGTCATGCATAACATCATTAATTTCTAGAGCACTTTATATGATATTTGTATTAATATGTAAAATTATACCAAAAAAATTAATTGTAAGGACTAAATTGTAAAAATTAAAAATTATGTCTTTGAAATAAAATTAGAAAAATCTTCCTGAAAAAATTTAAAAAACAAAAAACTTCATATCTTGAGAACGTGAGAATTATGAAAGAAAATGCAAAACTCATAAAATAAAATGAACTTTTCAAAACTAATTTAATATGGATTAAACAATAATATTTGAAGAATTTTAAAAATTAGAAACTCAAAAAAATTTTCCCAAAAAAAATTTACAGAGTAGAAAACTCTATATTTTTTAAAACTGAATTAATATGATTTAAACAACAATCTTTGATGAATTTTAAAAATTATAAACTCAAAAAAAAATCTCACTGAAAAAATTTACGGAGTAGAAAACTTTATATTTTTTAAACGAAAAAAATCCCAAAACTTATAACAAATATATGAAATTTGAAAAAATGATTTAGTGGTGGTTAAATGTGAATATTTAAAGAATTTTGAAATTCAAAACTCAAGAAAATTCCATAAAAATTTTACAGATAAAGGAAGCTTTGTATTCTTGAACTAAGAAAATTTCCTAAAAAATAAATTGAAACTTATATAAGATGAACTAATAAAACATATTATTCAAAACATTAATTTACAAATGATAAAGATGAAAATAAAAAATTCAAAATAATTTTTGTAGGAAAAATTTATGATTATAATACTGCACGATATTGTGAAAAAATTCAAAATTAATTACTAAAATGAATAACTTGACACCTTGTGGTATAAAATGCCAATATGAATTTTCCCTTGAATATTTATGATTTTTTAGAGTGGGTATTGGCCTAAATACCACACTAGTATTGGCAAAAACATACGACAGTCAATTTCCTAAATTTTACAAAAAATTCTTAAAAAATTCCTAAAAGTTGAAAAATTGACTGTTATATCATCTACAAAGATAGATTTTCAAAATTAGAAAAGAAACTATTAAAAATAATTTTTCTTTTAAATGTTTGTCTTGTATATCCAAAACTAGAGATCAAAATATGACTTTCTTCATGTGAACTTACAGCTATTTAAATATGAACTAAAAGGTATTGAAATTGTCTTGCTCATCTAGAAAAGATCATTCCTAATGAGAATGGCCACTAAGTTCTCAATCTCGAAAATTTAGAATTATAAAAAAAGAGATCCGAATGAACTTAAGTGCTTACAGCCGCCCCTTTTTGTCATTGCTGAGAATCAGGAAGACAACAAAGACCAAATAGACATAATTTCATTCTAGTTGTTGAGCTTTAAAAAATAATCTAAGCTAATAACGAACATTAAAACTAATTAGCCTAAAAAAGAAACTTTAAATTAAAATGATGACTAGGGTGAAACCTAAATTAAAAAGGGTTAACTGGGATGAAACCATGCTAATCAATAAAAAAAAGTTAACCAAGATGATACCTACAAGTCAATAAAGGAAAAAGACAAAAGGTTGACTAAGACAAAATCGATGAGTCAAATAAAGAAAGGGGTTGACTGGGATGAACAATAAGTCAACATAGGCAAGGGTTGACCAGAATGAAACTGACAAGTAAATAAAAGAGGTTGATCGGAGCAAAACCTATGGGTGAACAATGAAAAAAGGTTGACTAGGGTAAAACCTACGAATCAACAAGGATAAAAGGTTGATTGGGGTAAAACATATGAGTCAACAAGGATAAAAGGTTAACTGGGGCAAAACCTATGAGTCAACATAGATAAGGATTGACTAGCATAAAACTGACAAGTCAACATATGAAAGGGTTAATCAGAATAAAATTGATAAGTTAACATAGGTAATGGTTGATTGGGATAAAATTAACAAGTCAACATATGAAAGGGGTTGGTTGGGGTGAAACTAACACATCAACATAGGTAAGGGATGACTAGGATGAAACTAATAAGTTAAAAAAATAAAAAGGTTGACCTGGATGAAACCTACAAGTCAGCAAAGAAAAAAGGTTAATCGGGAGGGAACCAATAAGTCAACATAGTAAAAAGTTGATCAGGATAAAATAAAAAAGTCAACAAATGAAAGGGGTTGACTGAGGTAAAATCAATAAGTCGACATAAGTATGTGTTGATAGAGACAAAGACGAAGAGTTAATAAATGAAAGGGGTTGATGGGCCAAAATCGACTAGTCAACTTAGGTAAAGGTTGACCGGGATAAAATCGACAAGTCAACATATAAAAAGGGTTAACCAAGGTAAAATCAATAAGTCAACATAGTTAAAGGTTGATGGGGACAAAACTGATAAGCCAGTAATTGAAAGGGGTTGACTAGGGTGAAATCAACAAGTCAATATTGGTAAAGGTTGACCGAGATAAAATAGATAAGTCATAATAGGTAAAAGTTGACCAGGACAAAACCAACAAGTCCAAAATAAAAGAGGTTGATCAGGGCAAAATCGATAAGTTAACATATGAAAAGTGTTTGTTGAGATGATCAATAAGTCAACATAGGTAAGGGTTGACTAGACATAAGTCAACAAATAAAAGGGGTTGATTGGGATGAAACAGATAAGTCAATAAACGAAAAGGGTTGATTAGGGTGAAATTGATAAGTCAACATATGAAAAGAGGATTGGGATAACATTTAATGCTTGATCAATATGAAAAGATAAGGGACTTTCTTTTCGATTTTAAAGGAATAAGGATGATCATCATTTTCTTTCAACATTATCATTAACTTTCTTACAAATTATTGAATACAAATGCATGGAGAATGCATATGGTAAATCCAATCATTTTTTTATGTAATTTATGATTTTGATTGTTATTCATTATCGCTGATCCAGCCTATTTTGGAATTTAAAGGCATTTTCAAAAAATGTTATGGAAATCACTTTTCTTTTCGGCTAAAAGGGTCAGTACTTGAGACTAAATTGAAAAGTATCCTCAGGAGATGGTGTAGGCAAAATGAACCTACTTCAATAATAAGGGTTGAAGGCATTTTTAGAAAATGTTATGAAGATCACTTTTCTTTGGGTAAAGGAAACAAGGCTAATGATGCTTGGGTCTTGAGTTCCTTGTGATTGAAATAAGGCAAATAAGGCTAATAATGCCTGCATCTAAAGCTTCTTCTAAAGAATTTATTTTCCTCTTCTAAAATATGTCCTTTAATCATGACTCCCAAATTCCTTTTTCTTTGATGATACTCAACCATGTTGTCAATTGATTTAAACCCTTCTTAGGATGCCCAAAAATTGAAACAGTAACTAAAGTCCTATAATGTTTATCCTCAATCCAAAGTGATGCAAAGAAATCTTTTTGTTATTTATTTCTAAGATGTCAATCATCATTTATCAAAAATATATACACATGGCAAAGGTATGATAAAGGTAAGATTGATAAAGCTTCAAATAAGACTAACAAAGGTATGAAGAATGATGTGTGGTTATATTCCAAAAGAGGGAAAAAATATTAAGTTTTTTAATAAGAGTATGTACAACATATAGGATAAAATCGAGTATGATTCAGAGAGTTGGAATCTCTCATTCAATTCTTCAAGAGTCTTCTTAAACAGAACACTACTCTTACATGGATCAATCTCTTTGAAGATATCTTTAATTGTATAGTGTTTTCCTTTTTGGTGTTGACCTTTTAACAAATTTCACATCATGTATTCTTTTGCCCCCAAGCTATCCTTTTCGAGTTTTCAAATTGAAGCCAACACTTTTTTAATTGCTTTATTTTTTTCCATTTTTTCTTTATTTTTTTCTTTTTTTTTTGGAAATTGCCCTTTAAGCATAATACTTTTTTACATTATCATCGTTAACGGGATTGGATAGAGTGTGCCCATTCATTTCTACCAGAATTAACACCCTACCAAAAAATGCTTTCTAAACAACATAGGGACCTTCCTAATTTGAGGCCTATTTACCATGTGGATCTTTTTGGCCTGGAAGGATCTTCTTTTATACTAAACCCCTTTCATGAAATTGCTTGGGGTGAAGTTTCTTATCATGGGCTCTCATCATTCTCTTCTAATATATTCACCCATGCTGGGTTACTCCCAACCTCTTCTCTTTAATAAAGTTAACTATTCATAATAGTCTCGAACCCACTCAGCTTCTTTCAATTTGGTCTCCATTAATAATCTGAATGGGACGATTTCAAGGTCAATTAGTAGAACGACTTCTACACCATATACCAATAAGTAAGGCATTGCCTCAATAGAGGTCCACACTGAAGTTTTATATGCTAAAAGTGCAAAAGGGAGTTTTTCGTGCCAATCTTTATAAGTCTCCACCATCTTTGCCATAATCTTCTTAATATATTTATTATCTGCTTCTATTGCTCTATTCATCATGGGACGGTATGTTACTGAATTATGGTAAGAGATCTTGAGTTGTGCACACACCTCTGTCATGAATTTATTATTCAAGTTAGAGGCATTGTCTATTATAATCCTCTCAGGTATTCGAAATTAACAAATGACATTAGTTTTCAAAAATTTTATCATCATCGACTTTGTCACATTTGCATAAGATGTAGCTTCAACCCATTTGGTGAAAACGTTTATAGCCACCAAGATAAAATAATGACAATTTGAAGCTATAAGGGTAATTGGCCTAATAACATCCATACCCCATATAAAAAAGGGCCATGGAGCAGTTATAACATGCAGTGGCGAATGCGGCATATGAATCTTATCTGCATAGACCTAGCATTTATGACATTTTTGGGCATACTTGATATAATCTCATTCTATAGTCATCCAAAAATAGCCCAATCTCATAATTTGTCTCACCATTTTATACCCATTGGAATGAATTCCTCAAACTCCTTCGTGTACTTCTTCCAAAATTCTCTGTGCCTCAGGAGCATCCACACGTCTTAATAATGTCTGATCATAGTGTTTCTTGTAAAAGATGTCACCATCCAAAATAAAGCTTATTGTTAACCTTCTTAAGGTTTTCTTATCATTTTCAGAGGCATTATCTGGCTATTCTTAATTTTTGATATACCTTTAATATCATAATACCATGGATGACCATCCAGTTCAACTTTAACATTGTGACAATGTGCAGGAGACTCATACAAGCTTATCTGAATTAAGATTACTTTTTTTTTTTCTTATTCACCTTAAACATTAAGGCAAATGTGGTAAGAGTATTCACCATTTGATTTTCATCTCAAGCTAAATGAATAAGATCCACTTTCTCAAACTCTTGTAATAATTCAAGAATAAACTTTTTATATTGGGCCAACCTAAAATCTCAAGCTTCCCATTCCCCACATAGCTGGTAGATCACCAGGGTTGAATCCTTATAGACCTTCAGCACTCAAACATTTCTCTCAATGGTTGCACGAAGTCCCACGACACACGCTTCATGTTTTGCTGCATTATTTGTGTAATCAAAATCCAACTTAGTAGTAAAAGGATACTAATCTTCTTATAGGGATATGGGAATTGCTCCAACTCCATGTGCTAGAGCATTTAAGGCCTCATCAAAATATATTTTTCATTTTATTTCCTCTGTTTGATCACCTTCTTTTTAACATAAATATTCATCAAATTTTCATCAGGGAAATCAAAATCTAATCGCTGATAATCATTAAAGGCCTGGCTTGCTAGGAATTTGGTGATAGCACTTACTTTAACTGCTTTTTGGCTCACATAAACTATATTATATTTTGATAATAAGACCTGCCATTTTACTATTCTTCTAGACAATGATGGAGTTTAATAGGATACTTGATTGAATCAATTTTTGTGATCAACCAAGTAGTATGATATAGCATATATTGCTTCAGCTTTTTTGTCATCCAAACTATGGCACAACATATTTTCTCTATCTAAGAATAATTTACCTCATAATCTAAAAAATTTTTGCTGAGGTAATAAATTGTCCTTTCTTTCTCACTAATCTCATCATGTTGCCCTAACACACATCCCATTGACCGTTCAAATACTAAAAGGTACAATATGAGGGGATGCCTTAGGGCTGGTGGTATAAGGACTAGAGGATTTAATAGATATTGTCTCACCTTTTTGAATGCCATTTGGCAATCTTTATCCCATTCTGCCGGGTTATGTTTCTGGAGAAGCTGAATGATTGGTTCACATTTGTCTATTGAGAACCTTAATCCCCTTTTCACTTACAATAAAGCCTATAACTTTCTTGATCCTGCACCAAAAGTATGGTTTGTTGAGTTCAACTTTAATTGATATTTTTTTTAGTCTTTCAAATAATTTTCATAGATCTGTAACATGCATTTCTTTCAGGGAAACTTGGCAATCATGTTAGCAATGTATACTTTAATTTTTTTATGCATCATATTATGGAATAAAGTGACCATTGCCTTTGATAAGTCCCCTTGCATTTTTCAGCCAGAATGGCATCACTTTATAATAAAAAATACCATAAATAGTGACAAAAGTTGTCTTCTCCATGTCTTCGAGTGCCATTTTTATCTGATTAAGACCTTAAGCCTGTCCATGAAAGAAAACAAATAATTCTTTGTGGTGTTATCAACCAATGTGTCAATATGAGACAGAGCGAAATTATCTTTTAGGCTTGCTTGATTCAAATCTTGGTTGTCTAACTTTTTCATCATTCTTAGGAACTAAGATAATGTTAATAACCATTCTGGATACTTTGCCACTTTAAAAAACCCAGCATCAAACTGTTTCTTTACTTCTTCTTTAATTTTCAACAGTATTCATAGCTTCATCCTCTTCAATTTCCGCTGGACCAGCTTGTATCCTGGTTTTAAGGGTAGCTTATGAACCACTATTTCTGGGTCTAAGATTTCCATAACTTGATATGACCACATAAAAACATCATGGAACTACTAAAATAGATTCATCAATTCTATTTTAGTGGTGGACATGATAATAGTTCCAATTATGACTTTTTTCTATCCTCCTCACCCCCTAAGTTTATAACTTCCATGGGCTCCTTATGAGGCATTATTCGTCTATTTTTCTACTCAATTAATTTCAATAAATCAGGTGTCAAAGTGCAATCATTGAAATCTTCTTCGAGATTATCCTTGTTTGAGTAAATGAATCATTCAAAATCAACTTTTAAATCTTCAAAAAGATCATCTTCTTCTTTTTAATAAAGAGATCTATAAAATAAACAAAACAAAAATGGATAAACAAGAAAATATAGGGTGATTCATATATGAGTATGTAAAAGTGAAAAAGAATATGGATGTAAAGAAGATTGAATATATACAAAAAGTTCATGCATTTCATTTCTAAAAATGATGATATGACATGTTAGGCCCTTTATAAAAAGATTCTCATATGTTATGGGCAAAACAAACGAGGTGAGTACTTGTAATTACTTTGGATTAAGCCTAGACACTATAGTTCTCTCAATAACAGTCGAATTTATCCAAACATCCAGAAGGGTAAGGATGAATTTCATGGTCGTTCTTCGGCTCTTCATTATCTAACTTAATTGCATTCACTTGCAATTCTCAAATTTTGCAATGACTGCTATCATATCACTTGTTTTTTACCCTTGAGCAACGGGATTGATGACTTTGCCATAGCAAAAGGTTTTCATCAAAGAAGGATAAAGAATTGAATCCTGCTTCGAGTCCTTATCTTTAGCTCTCTTCTTAATCTTCCCCTTTTGGTTACCTTTGGGGTTATAGCCCAAATCCGTACTTATCTTTTTTGCTAACTATTTGGATAGATCGACTTATCACTTATAGGCATTTGACAAGTCATTTTCCTACTTGTGCACCTTTTCCCATCGTGAGCTTTAAACGCATATAAATACTTTTAGAAAGATAATGCTTTAAAAGTAGAGATCTCTTGGCAATGAAAATAGCATTGATAACCTCAAATGCTTTAAATAAGCATTCCTTTGCATCAACATTTACTTTAACGTAGGAAGCATTGGTTGAAGTCATGGCTTATGTCTTCTTCCCCAAATATGCTAAACAACTTATCATTAACTATAAACTTAACTTTTTGATGAAAGAAAGATGGTACAACACCGGTAGAGTGTTTCCAGGTTGTTTTAAGAGGTAGTTGTATCCAAATCTAATACATGATATTCAACATTAAAGGGGCATGGGCCGATAATTAAAGGAACTAAAGTAATTTCTTTAATTTCTTTTTTGGTCCCATCAAAAGCTTTAATCATTGTTTGACTATGCTTATGCTGACTACAAATACTGGCAACTAGGACAAAGTAATCCATGGCATGACATTCCAAGTTGAACCATTGTCAATAAGGACTTTAGAAAGTATAGTCTCAATGCAATTAGTTGTTATATGAAGAGTATTAGTGGAAGTAGTCCTACTTGGCAGAATTTCATCATTACTAAAGCAAATAAAATTTCAGTAACAATATTATTCACAGACAATCAAGCTTATTGATTGAAATATCTTATGGGACATAGCTTGATTATGTTACTATAACAAAGAACTTCTGTGGGTCTCAGAACTGAGCAATAATTGAAACATTCAAATTTTTGTTGCCTGCTATTTTAACTGATCCATGATCCTGTACTCATTTTGTTTTATGAATTTCAAAAATTTAGTAGCATCTTTTTCTTTGGTAGTTTCTTGAATTTCCATAGACTGTTACTACTTTTACAAATGTTTGCCCTTTTGTTTTTGACCTAGCAGTAGCATCGCTACTTTCTAGGTTGTAGACATGTTCACTTCGAGTTACATGACTAACCTTAGTAACATCAGCCACCACTAATTAAGTTACCAAAACTTATGGAGTTGTTACTCTAGCATTATATCTCTAAGATACTTATTTGTTGTCCTTATATGAAAAAGGTCTACAAGTCTGAATAATAAGCTTTAGAACAATTTCACTCTTAGAAGGCGTGGGCTTTGGTTGATTATAATAAATGACTAATGGACGACTAACCCCATAGGGCAGTTTTGATGACCTTCATCAGCCATATTAACTGACTTTTCTTTCTGTTCAGTGAGTTTTGCATAAAATTCAAACCATACCAATATCCATCATTTTTTGAATTAAGGCCAAAAAGTCTGAATAATTCTGTAAAGTATGCTCCTGAACAGCATGACACTTGTAAAAGTTAGGCCAAGGTTTGATTGCCAATTTATACATTCATGATTTTGACAAAGGATTCTCCCTTTAATAAGAATAGCCTAAACTTTTTCCATCGGGGTCTTAACCTCTCGAACACCCTTTTTCACCCAACATTCCTCTTCGATAATTAGGGCATTAACCCAAGTTCTAGGGTGGTTAGGTAAAGGATTGTCGCTACATTAGGTCTCAAGGTATTATCAAATTTAAAAACTCATATTTCAAGAAGACTATGGACCTTATTTTTTAAAGTAGTACAGTTTTCAATTGGATGCTCTACTACTGCATGATATTCACCGTACCAACTAGGTAAATTACACTCTGTAGTTTCATAAAGAGTGGAGCCACTAATTGAGCCTCCAAAAGCTTATCAAATATTTTTTTTGTAGAAACAAAGGAGAGGCTTATAATGAGGTGTAGGCTGGTTATTTCTTCTAGCTGGTTGATTTGGATTGCTTTGTGTTTGGTTTGAAGGTGACTCAGGGCAGTAGTTTGAGGTGTTGATGAAGTAAAAGGTCAAGGTGTATTAAAAGGTAAGGTGTTCTAGGATGGTTGAGCTTGGTTTTGGTAAAAAGGATGAGATTCCTGTTGGAGTAGTTGGCTAACATAATCGATGGATGGAGTTTCTTTTTTCTTTTTAACAGGTCCAGTTTTTTTTTGTAATGGAAGATTCACTTATAGTGATCTTTCCTACCTTTATAGCAGCTTCAATCATTTCTCTAGAGATAACAAGGTCGAAGAAATTCTTAGTTGTATTCCGTACCAACTTGTCATAGTAAGGAGGACGTAAAGTGCATACAGCAACATGGTTATTTCTTTCTCAGTTAAAAGAGGTTGCACTTGAGAAGCCATATCTCTCCACCTTTGGTTATATTCTTTAAAAGACTCTGTAGACTTCTTCTTTATATTTTGAAGGGTTAATCTATTACAAACCCATTTGACCAAGTGGTTGTATTGTTGCAAAAATGCATTGGCTAGATCTGACCAGCATTGGATTTGATTACGAGTCAAACCGTTATACAAGTTTAATGCTGACCCAACCAAACTTTCCTAAAAACAATGGATGAGAAGCTTTTCGTCAAGTGAATAACTTACCATTTTTTGGATAAACATCTTGATATGAGCTTATGAAGAAATGGTGCCCTTATATTCCTCGAACTCGAGCATTTTGAATTTTAGGGGCAGGACCAAATCATGACCAAACTAAAATCTTCTACATCCATAGTAATATAGAGCTCATCTTTCTTTGTGGCTTTCAATCTCTTTTCCAGAAGCTGTAATTTTTCTTTCTTGTATTTCTGCTTCAATTTTCCTTTTTTGTTTTTATCTTTTTCCTTTTTCAGTAACAAAAGTTGTAGACTTCTGTCCTGCAGTGGTAGCTCTCGTATATACTCTTTGTGACAGAGCATCAGGGTTGATAACAATAACTGGAGGCGATGTAGCTTTGTGAACATTTTGTTATGCATTTGTCACATTTAGAGTTTGAGTTTCTTAAGTATTAACTGGTTGTGTCTCAAGCTATACCCCTTCGGATATCTTTGTAAGAAATACCTTCAGGCTATATCCCCCTAGATGTCTCTGTTGTTTGAGCTTGCATTTCCTCTTGCCTCTTGATCATAATCTCTTTAGACTGACATTCGTTTTCATCAAGCCTTTCTAGTCTCGCTAATTGGTACTCAGGCATTTTCTTTACCCTAGATCTAGTATAATAGCAATGAGTGAATTGTTGTTTGGTGAATCTTTCTTGATTTACAATGTTTGAAGCCTTAAGGAAAATTCCAAATTTTATTCAATTGCAAATTTATTAATCAATGAATGAAAATGTATGTATATGCATATGATGTATGCATGATGTGAATGTATAAATGCACTTTTAGGAACACTTGCTTTAGTAGAAAATTTCAAACTCATAAATTTCCATTAACTTTATAAAAGGTTACACATTACTGATCATATTTGACTTACATCCAAGGAAAGTTCTAATCTGGTCATACTAGTGTTGTGCTTATTCCAAAAACTTAAGTACAATGGGACCAAATTCACCTAGTGGATTAATTTGACTTCTTAACATGTGGATTTTTTCCACCATGTTTCTTGTTTGGATGACAACTAAATGAATCTGCTTTATGAGATGATTGATGTAAAATCACTGACCCAGAGAATTGACTTTTTATTTTTTGCATTCATTCTCGACCTGGTATAGCCTATTATCCTAATGCACATACATTTCCTGATAAGCTTGAGCCCAGACATCAATATAATGTTCTTGCTAAAGTAATACTTTCTCATTTATTCAATAATCATAGCAAGAATTTCTCTTTCCTAGAGCAATCTAGACAGTTTTTCTTGTTCTTCCTCAAAAACGGCTTTGAGCTACTCATTTCTTTCTATAGATCATCTTAATTAACTTCGAATGTTGGCATGTGCCTTTCATTCCTGTTCAAACATAGTAGCTTTAACTTCTCCCTTCAAGGCTTTAGCTTTTCATACCTTCCGTTCTTCACGAAGTTTATGCAGTTCTTTAAACATCCGATTGCAATATTTACTCGAACTCCTAGATATGCCAACAAGTTCCATTTTTTTGTTTTATTCCACCTAATCTTGCTTCATTAAATTATACTATTCTTCCATTTTTTGAATGTGTTTTTCCCTAGCTTCCATTTTCATTTTTAAATACATAACTTCCTCCTGAAAAGTTTGGTATTCAACATCCAATCTTTTTCGATCCCCTTTCAGCTATTTCTTTTGTCAAATCTACTTTGGATGGCATAGAGGACTTTGGTTGTATTGATACCTGAGGATTAGCTCTATTTGTACTGGAATGATTAAATTGCATCCTCGAATACACCACCAAGCATCATATCTAGTGGGTCTGTGTAAGTGCATAACCCTGATTCCTATCTTTTTATCTAGTGTAGGGTCATCAACTAAAGTGGACTCCTATAGCCTTCTCCATAATAGTTTGAGTCCACGCTAGCCAACCCAGAAGTTATAGGAATAAATTGTTGAGATCCATACTATTGTCGAGCCAAGAATGGTGTGTATCCCACTGTGCCTAGCAAACCAAGCAAAGGCACAATAAATAACTAACCACGTGGATACACAAAAAGGTTTGGGTGTAAACCAAGGGGCCTTCCATCTTATATCGTCAGGGGTCAAATTCTTCAATGCCTCAACCCATTGATTTTTTGTTCCTAACTCAGGCCACCTTTTCTTAACAAACTATTGGAGAGAAACGAAATATGGAAAGTAGGGCTTAACTTCATTAGCACCCTCACCCTAGAAATAACTTTGGGCCTATATGTAGAGTAATAATGCACACCCAAAAAACCTGTCTTATCTTGATTTTCAACACACATTGAGTGCTTGGATGATTTCTACTAAAATGGCAGGAGCTAGATGCATGTTCCTCTTTAATCGATCCAAAAGATCCATAATAACTACTTTAACATGCCCGAGTATCCTTGGAAAGAACACTAATCCATATATAGCCAAGGTAAATGCATCCAGGGCTCCTTCCATCTTTGAGTGTTTTTTAATATATCCTTTTAGATGTTGCCATGAGATAACACTTGTATTGCCTTTATGCTTGATGTATTGAGGTGAAGACTAGAGCGGTAGATCAAGAATCTCCAACAATTTCTTTCGAAGACTTAATGAATTATGCTCTTTACAATAGATAGCTCTTGACTCCAAAAGGCCTAACCCAAGCAAAAATGCAATCTCCTCTATTGTCGGAGTCATGTCATGCTGATTAAATAAGAAGCACCTATATGAAGGATCCAAAAACTCAATTAAAGCATGGACCAATTGTTCATACCTTGGTATTCTGATTAAAAGGGCAATATGTCTGTATTTTTCCAAGAATCGAGCCTCTCATGCACACCCTAACTATCTCATATCTCAGCCAACTCTGATAAATTATTCTACTTGAGATCTAAATGCATCAATTTCAGTAGTTTTGACATGAAATCCCTTAGAATACAATCCCCTGATTTCTTCCAATTTTATTCTAACTTGATATAAACCTTCGCGAATGTCTTGGAAATAACCACTGTATATGCTTATTCACCCATAAAGTCTAATGGAAATTAAACTGAGCTGAAATTCAAATCTAAAGCAAGCATCCCTGTATGCAAACAAGAAATGCACAAAAAAGAAAAGAACAAATAAGTTAATGTCCACAAAAAATAATAAATCCACATGATGATAAAATTTAACGTAAAAAAATGATAAAAAATATTATCTAAACAAATATAATAATTAAGTAAAAGGAGAAAAGAAAAAGATATGTTTATCCCATGTGTTCCTAATTTTTGGTGATGTCTAGAATAGCGCATGGTTTTAGCTAAGAGGTCGCTAAAGTTCAATATATGAGGTTTAGGTTGGACCTCCATATCGGTTCTCAAATTGCTCCCCGAGCCTATAATGGACTAATAAGGCAACCTATCCTCACCCATCGTAGGTTTATGTTGGAAAGGGTTCAATCTGAGTGGGAGTATCTTTCTTTCATGCCCATGATGAGGCTAACACCTTGGGTAGGTGTAGGAATTTAAACCTGGTAGGCTTTTCACTGGCCCAGACAGAGGCTAACACCTAAGAAGGTAGAGCTACTTTGTCCTCTCCTAAAATATTAGCTACCTATGCCCTTTTCAGTGATCCAAAAGAGAAACTATTGCATACGTGCTCAGTGTGTGTAAGGGATAAACAAACCTTTCTTATAAAATATCATTAAATAAAACCCCTATCCTAAATCCCCAAAAAAATGCAAAAATAGATTAAAGCAAAAATAAAAGATTTTTTTAGGAAATATCAGGAATTATAATTAAATATTTATTGAAACCAAATTAATCAAAATTTATTCAACATGTAATTAATTTTAGGCCTTACTCTCTGACCTATTCCCTGGTGGAGTCACCAAGCTGTCGCAACATGGCTCGGATACGAATCCTGACCAGCCCAGACTTAAAATGGCTAATGTATCCCTTGCTTATATATATATATCATTATTTTTTATTTGGGGCCATATCATTATTATTTTTCTCTATTTTCCATGTCTAGAGACTAAGTTGTAGAGTCAATACCTATCTTTTTTGGCCAGTGAGAAAGGTCACTTGCTAGATTTATTTTTTTTAGGGTTACAAAACCCTTAAAAAAAATTTTGAGGTCCACATTAATACCATAAATCACATGAAAAGGTCCGGGAGTTAGTTACAATCATAAGTAAGGAACAACATTTTCATGATGCCTGATAATTGGGTACCTTATTAATCGGTTGTTAACTTAAATTTTGATTTTTATTTAATTTCAGTATTTGATATTTAATTATAATTCCCATAATATTTTATTAAAGAAATTTATTATTCTGAGAAAGTCGAGTTTAATGTTTTTGGAAATTAAAATTTCTTCCATACCCTCTCGAAGAACCAAGAGGACACAAAGATTTTTGTGATTCTCTTTCGTACCCCACTAGAAAACCTATGGAATATGAAAGGTTTTATTTTTACGAAAATTAAAAAAATCTCCTCTTTCATTTGAAAATGATAACTCATTACTAAATTAATCCGTAAGACCTCTCACATATTCTGGTAGAAATTTTACGTACTATTTTAACATCAGAGACACCGCCTTAATTTTCAAAAATTTTAATTTTATTAAAAATATTAATCCTAAAATCTAAAAATAGTCTAATATGACAAATATATTCCTAATGTGTATTTTCGACATGAAAGTATCCTAGTATTCACATAGGATTTGGTTTTAATGCAAAATTATAAAAATGCCCCTGAGGTATACCTTTGACATAAAAATATCCTGGTTATCCTAGGGATAAGAAAATGTTAATAAAAATGTGAACCCATCCTAAATAGGCACCTTTAGCCTAAAAGCATCCCGATGAATACCTAAGATTAGGCTTTAAGGAAAATTACCAAAATGCCTTTTAGGGAATGCCTTCAACGTAAAAGTTTTCTAGTACCCTAACGGACTTTAGAATGAGTTTAGAAGGTTGAAATAAACCTAAATGTTCACCTTCGACATAAAAGCATCCTGGTGAGCAAAATTACCAAAATGCCTCTAAGGTATACCTTCAATGTGAAAGTATCCCAGTAACCCTAACAGACACTAATACGATGATGAAATAACAAACCTATCCTAAATATGCACCTTTAGCATAAAAGCCTCTTGGTTGCAATCTAGGACTTGGTTTTAGATGAAATTATCAAAATGCCCTTAGGGTATACCTTCGACATGAAAGTACCCCGGTACCCTAATGGACACTAAAATAATAAAAAATGATGAATTTACCTTAAGTGGGGAATCTAAGCTCTATAATTGATTTAAAATGCACAAATTACAATTAAACCCCTAACTTTTAAAAATCTCATTTCGTACCCTACAAAAAATCAAGAGAAAACAAAAGTTTTTGAAAATTTCAATACCCCTATGGAAGGCCATAGAAATGCTAGAAATCTTTAAAATGACAAAAATGATCGTTTCGCCCCTAAATACTAAACTTTAATATTTATTCCTTAAACTTTGTAATCTTTGTATGTAGGTCCCTAGACTGAAAAAAATCATAAAATGTTACAAACAGATATAAAAACATATAAAAAAACATAGCATATACATCCATCAAGGTTCTGCCAACACCTTGGCCTTAAAAGAAAATTTTTTAGTTATTTACAAACTAGTCCCTAAACTTTCTAAATTTGCATTTTGACCCCATATGGAAAATTATCACAAAAAAATTATAAAAAGTCACCAAACCAGCAAAAAAATCAATACAAAAAATCATGGCAACAATATGCAGGAAGGGTCGGCCAAGCACTTTTAGCCATAAAGCATAATTTTTCATATTTTCAAATTTAGCCTTTAAACTTTATAAAATTGCAAAGTGACCCCTAAAGTGTTAAAAACTCCTAAAACATGTTTTGAACACGCAAATTTCATACAGCCCACAGAGCTCTCGACCAAACCAAAAATGGCATAACAAATTTCTACTTATTTTACAATTTAATACTTATATTTTCTAGCATTATGAAATATCCTGAAAAAAAAAAGAAACATAAAATTATCACACAAAAAATAAGCACAAAATCATCATTAAATCAGCTACCAGATTCAACCCAGGAAGGAAAATGGAACCTAAACATGTTTTGATATAAAAATAAATGATAATGAACATGAATAATCACCACTAAACTTAATACTAATAAATTCATAAAAATAAATATACAAATATACTAAATATCAAAATATCATAAAAAAATAATATAGACATCAATATATCTACAATAAAAACAAAATCATAGCAACAATAACGATATTTTATTAAAAAAAGATATAACTAAAAAATAAAAAATAACAAATTTTACATATATTAATTATCACCATGTTTAGCCTTTCAACATGGATGAAAATCCATAAGCCTTGACATGGATTTAAATCATAAATCAAAAGAAAAACAAATAAAAATAAGGAAAATCAAAAGTGATTAAGCTTTATGCCTTAAGAAAACTAAGTGAAAGTTTTTCTTTTTTGTATGCATTTTTTTCTCACTTTATTTCTTTTTGTGTTTTCATGCCTCCCCCAACAGCAAAAACCCCTTAAGTGAACAAAATGTCACTATTCATAGGAATGAAAGTTGCCAATGCCTTGGCCAAATGATTTCTACATTATTCTATGATTTTCTTTTTTTTTTTTCTAAATGTAATTATTATTTGAAATTTTGATTTAGTTTTATTGCAACTCGATTTGATTTAAATTTATTATTTTTGTCTTATTATGAGTGATGTCATGCATGACATCATTAATTTCTAGAGCATTTTATATGATATTTGTATTAATATGTAAAATTATACCATAAAAATTAATTATGAGGTCTAAATTGTAAAAACTAAAAATTATTTATTTGAAATAAAATTTCATATGATAAATTTAATTTATTCTAATAATAAACATAATTTTTATTTTATAGAAAAATATTAAAAATGATAAACTCGTAAAATTTTATGAGAAAAATCCTTATTGGAAAAATTGTTATAAGTAAAAAAATGTGAAAATGATAAAATAAATTGAATTATACAAAATTGATGTATTCTGAATTTAAGAGCAGAAGAATTTTAAAAACTATAAACTCAAAAAAATCATACCGAAAATTTTATGGAGCAGAAAACTTCGTATTTTAGAAACAAAAAAATTATGAAAGAAAATGAAAAAGTCATAAAATAAAATGAATTTTTCAAAACTGATTTAATATGATTTAAACAGTGATATTTGAAAATTTTAGAAAATTATAAACCTAGAAAAATATTCTCAAGAAAATTTACGAAGGAAAAAACTTTATATCTTAAAAACAGAAGAATATGAAAGAAAATGCAAAACTCATAAAATAAAATAATTTTTTCAAAACCGATTTAACATGATTTAAAAAATAATATTTAAAGAATTGTAAAAATTATAAAGTCAAAAAAAATCTCACAAAAAAATTTACGGAGTAGAAAACTCTGTATTTTGGAAACAAAAAAAATCCTAAAACTTATAACAAATAAATGAAATTTGAAAAACTGATTTAATAATGGTTAAATGTGAATATTTAAAGAATCTTGAAATTTACAAATCAAGAAAATTCCATGAAAATTTTACAAATAAGGGAAGATTTGTATTCTAGAATCGAGAATATTTCCAAAAAATACGTTGAAACTTATATAAAATGAACTAAAAAACAAATATTATTCAAAATATTAATTTACAAAATGGTAAAGATGAAAATCCAAAATTTGAAATAATTTTAGCAGGAAAAATTTCATGAGTATAATACTCGTAATGTTGTGAAAAATTCAAAATTAATTACTAAAATGAACAACTTGTCACCCTATGATATAAATTGCCAATATGAATTTTCCTTGAATATTTCTAATTTTTTAGAGTGAGTATCAACATAAATACCATACTGGTATCAGTAAAAATATACAATAGTCAATTTCCCAAAATATTTACGAAAAATTTTCAAAAAATTCCTAATAATGGTAAATTTGACTATGATATCATCCGCAAAGATAGATTTTTAAAATTTGGAAAGAAACTATTAAAAAATAATTTTTCTTAAATATTCATCTTGTATATCTAAAACTAGAGATCAAACTATGACTTTTTCTATCATGTGAACTTATGGCCGTTTAAATATGACTAAAATGGTATTGAATATGTTTTGTTCATCTAAAAAAGAGCGTTCCCAATGAGAATGGCTATTAAGTTCTTAATATCAAATGTTCAGGATTATCGAAAAAGAGACCCAGACGAAATTAGTTATCTATAACTGGCCCAATTCAAATCTTGATAATCAACAAATGTCCATGCTTTACCATCTTTCTTAGGAATTAGGACAATGTTGGCAACCTATTCTGGATATTGGCTACTTCAAAGAATCTAATCTCAAATTGTTTCTTGACTTTTTCTTTGATTTTAAGGAGCATTGATGGTTTCAGCCTCATTAGCTTTTGATGAATTAGTTTGTATTCAAGTTTGAAGGGAAGCCTATAGACAATAATATCGATATCTAGTTTAATCATATCTTGATATGACTAGGTGAATATGTCTTGATACTTTTGGAATAGGCAAATCAGTTTGGTTCTGGTAGAAGGTTTTATAGAGGTTTTGATTTTGATCTTTTTTTGATCCTCTTCTGTTCCCAAATTTATGACCTTGATCTTCACGGGACAAAATCTATTCTCTTTATGCTTGACTAATCTTAACAGATTTGGTGGCATAAAACCCTTTTTAGAATCTTAGTCAGAATCAACTTCACCAGTACAGATCGAATGCTCGAAATCAATCTCTGAAAGTTCATTGAAAATATCCATGGCACTTTTATCAAAACACCTAAAAGGGAAACAGAATAAACAACATAGGAAAAAATATATAAACAAAGAGTTTGAGCTAAGGTAAAGAACAAAAATAGGCATACAAGATGAATGCATTATGCTATGTCATTTTTATTGATAATAGTTGATAAAATATGCCTATTACATAAGATCCCTACAAGCTCTTGGGCAAAAACAAGTAGGTTTTAGTCCTTGATTTTACATGAAAATAGACATAAAAAGCACAAGGTTTTTGACACGACCCTATTGTCAAGAGTAAATTTTAGTGAGCAGGAATAGGTCTTATTACTTAGCTTTGACGATCGAGGTTGATCATCAATGGCATAGACATAGAGGTTACAAAGTACCAATTCAGAATGACCATGACATCATTGACTTCTGTCTCCTCTTACTGATTTGGATCCATAAATCTTCTTAAATGAAAAGTCTCATGGATTAATGGGAATTGCATCAATTCCCATCCCAATTCCTAACTTAATAGAAGGGCTAACCTTTAATCTCTAGCCTTCTTGGTTAGCTGCTTTTGATACTACATATTTGGCTTGAATTCTAGACCCTTCTTGTTAATATGGTTGACAACTTTCAATGTTCAAGCTATACCATGTAGGTGCTTACCAGGCCTTTTTCTAGCTTGACAACCTTTACCCATGATCAATTTTAAACCCATGTTGGTATTCCTCTATAGCCGAAGTTGAAGTGTCACAAGCCTTCTTCTATAAATATAGCATTGACAAACTCAAATGACTAGAAAGATGGCTCAAGTGCATCCTCATTGGGCTCAATATAGGTGGCATTAGTAGAAGTGGTAGATCATCTTTTCTTCATCCCCGATACTAACCACTTTGTTATTAATCACAAAATTTAGCTTCTTATGTAAAGAAGATGGTACCACCTTAATCAAATGTATCCAAGCCCTCTATAGTAGGTAATTAAAGGATAGAGCACTGTTTATTACTTGAAAATTAATCTTGTAAGTGCATGGGCCTATCTATAGTAGGATGGTGATAGTTTCAGTAACTCCATAATTAGTCCCATTGAAGGCTCATACTACTGTGTGGCTATGCTTAATCAAGGAAACATCAACGGGAAATTTTTTTAAGGTTTCCAAAGGCATGACATTTAGAGCAGAGCCATTGTCTATGAGAAGCTTAGGCAAATATAACCTTTGCTGTGCAATGATGTGTAAAGCCCTATTAGTACCCCTACCTCCAGATGAAATCTCATCTTCAGTGAATGATATGTAGTTATCAATAATGATTTTGTTCATCATATGATCCAACTTGTTTATCAAAATGTTCAGTGGCACCTAATGCCTCATTAAACATCTTAAGGAAAGCATTTCAATGAACCCCCCAGTTAAGAAGCAACAATAGCATAAAAATCTTAGCTGCCTATTTGCTCAGTTGGTTGATAATCATGTACTCACTATGCTTAATGAACCTTAGGAATTCAGTGGCTTTCTTTCATCCACTCTTTGTTTAATCTTTTTGGATTCAAGTCTTTTATCCCAACCTAAGGTGTATTAGCTACTAAGGTGGCATCACTCTTCTGACTCTCTTGAGCTGAGGAGCATGCATCTACTGCTATGGGTTAAGTGATTGACTCCTAACAAGTTGATGATGATAGTTAATTGAGTGGGCTCTCTGGTCATCATAGCTTGGCCCTCATACTTCCACGAGACTAGTTTGTCACTCTTATAAGGGAAAAGAGCTGGGACTTCTATGATCATCTTTGGAAAAGGTGCTGATGTGTTTTCCTAGAGCTAGATCATCCACTTTAGATATAAAAGGTTTGCCTATCCTGTACAGAGGTTGCATCATTCCTTCCTTGATGATATTTATTGATTTAGTGGGGAATGCTTACTTCTTGTCATATACTTCAATTTTGCCTTTGTTCATCGTCTTTTGAACCATCGTGAGAAACTCTTTACATCTCTAGAGAGTATGATCACGAACGGTAAGGTAATCACAAAAATCATTTGTTTTCTCTTATGAATTTTCAACTACATTGAGCATTCATACTTAAATTAACATCTATCAAACTAGACTCATAGGTGTCTTGATTTCTTGCAGCTTTTCTTGACCCTACGATAACCTTCGAGATTGATCAAGTTATCGTAACATGGCTCGGATACTAATCATGACTAGTCCAACTTAAAATGGTAGATATACCCCTTGTTTATATATATGTATTATTTTTTATTATTTAGGGCCCATATCATTGTAAATATTATTCTTTATTTTTCATGTCAAGAGACTGAGTTGTTAAGATGAATCACTCACTCGACTTAACTCTAAATAGTCGTTATGAAACAACCATTTATTTTGGAGTTGTCACCAATCTTATTTTTGGCTAGATGAGATTGGATACCTACCAGAGTTTATATTTTAAGGATTACGAAACCTATAAAAACAAACTCCAAGGTTTATGCTTATACCAAAGATCGCTTAAAAGGGTACATGAGTCAGTTATATCAAGTAAGGATCGACCTTCTCATGATGCTCGGTAATTGGTACCTTATTAGTCATGTGTTAATTTAAATATTAATTTTTATTCAGTTTCAATATTTGATATTTAATAATAATTCCCATATATAATATTTTATAAAACAAATTTATGATTCTGTCAAAATATCTTTCGTACCCTTCTAGAGAATCATAAGAACATAAAGGTTTTTATCATTTTCTTTCGCACCTCTTTAAAGAGCCGATGAAATGTGAAAGGTTTTAAGAAATCAAAGTATCTTTTGTACCTCATTGGAAAACCAGTGAAATTAAAAAAAAACACTATTTTCCATAATTTTAAAAGGATATCTCATTATTAAAATAATCAGTAAAACCTTTCTCATATGCTAGGAGAAATTTCATGTACTATTTTCACATCAAAGACATTACCTTAATTTGAAAAAAAAAATCCAATTTTATAAATAATATTAATAATAAAAAAAATCACCCTAAGACTCGATTTAGACGAAATGCACTAAACTTGACTCCAAGGATCTGAATTTGGTCTATCTGACAAACATATCCTCTAAGGTACACCTTTGACCTAAAAGTATCTCGGTGACCTTAAAGAACTCAGTTTTAAAATAAAATAAATTAATGAAATATCCTGAAGGAGTATCTTTGACATATACGTATCTCGGTACCCTAAAAAATTCTATAACTTTATAAACAAATGAGCCTATTCTTGTTGTACGCCTTCTGCGTAGAAGTATCTCGATGATCACATAGACTTAGTTCTAACATAAATTTCTAAAATATGCCTAAGGTCTACCTTTAACGTATAAGTATCTTGGTAAGCCTAAAGGGCTCAACAACTCTATAAAAAGAAAACCTATCTGATTATGCACCTTTGACATATAAGTATCATAGTGATCATAAAGGATTCAGTTTTAGGGTAAATTAGCAAAATACTCTTAAGGATTACCTTTGAAGTAGAAGTATCTCTATAACCTAAAAGGCTTGATAACATTATAAACAAAAGAACCTATTCCTACTATACACCTTTGGCTTGTAAGTATCTCGATGATCACATAGGATTTGGTTAAAAATGACTAAAATACCCTTAAGATCAACCTTTGATGTAAAAATATACTTGTAACCTAGAGGACTAAAAAATGATATGAAATGATAATTATACCCTCTGTGGGTAACTTAAATATTAAGATTGACCTAAAATACAAAAATTACTAATAGGTCCTCTAATACTTGAAAATTATATTTCATGCCCTAGCAAAAAACTAAAAGGATACAAAAAGTTTTAATATTTTCTACACCCTTATGAAAGACAATATGAATGTTAGAATGTTCTTAAAATCTCAAAAATATCACATTAACCCTAAAATGCAAAGTTTTTCTAAATGGTCCTTAAAATATTCTAACTTTGCAATTTAGTCCCTATACAAAATAAACTTGAAATTAAACACAAAATACATTACAAAAAAATATGGAAATTATGTCAAAAATCACATAATCAAATCGGTCAAACATCTATGGCCTTGGAACAAAAATTTTGCAATTTTGTAAATAAATCCCTAAATTTTCTAAAATTACCTTTTATACCCTAATGAAAACCGAAAGAATATAATAGTTTTAATATTTTTTACACCCGCTAGAGGACCAGAGGAATGTTAAAATATATCAAAATGCCAAAAAAACCCTAAATGAATGATTTTCCTAATGAATTTAAAACCTTTTTATTTTTTCAATTTAGTTCCTTCATAATAAAAAAATCATAAATTAACACAAAACATAACATGAAACATCACAAAAATCACACCAAAAATCATGAAAATGATTCGGCCAAACACCTATGGCCACAAAACAAAATTTTTTCACATTTTGCAAATAAGTTTTTAAGCTTTCTAAAATTGCAAAAAAAGTCCCTAAATTTTATAAATGCTTAAAACATGTTAGAATATGCAAGAAACACTCCTTACATGGCAGTATAGGCTCTCGGCCAAACATGAATAGCCCTAAAAAATATTTTCAATATTTTACAATTTAGTCCTGACATGTCTAATATTACAAAATAATCTAAAAAAAAAAGAAATCATCACAAAATTAAACATAAAAACATCATCAAAAATACCCAGTAGAAGAGGCCAAAGCATGAATATCACCAAAACAAAGTTTTTCCATCATGAAATTTCATAAATAATATCATAAAATTTAAACAAGTTTTTATGAAGGTTGAAAATACATAAAATCACTAATATTTCAACATAAATAAACATGAACATGACATGACAAATATTAAGAAACATATATTCATAAAGATAATATCATTTCTACTAATAAAGACAAATTATTATAATTAAAATCAACACAAATGCAATAAAAAAAATCAAATATATCAACAAAACACAAAATCTTTTATTATTGTTTTCATGCTTGGCCTTTCAACATGGTATGGAATCAATGAGCTCAAGCAATTATAAAACTCACTAAAATGAAGATTCAAAGATGAAATTAACAAAAATGAAAGATTTCATAAAAGAATTACCTTAGAAAGCCTTAGAACCTTAAGAATTTTTTGAAATATTTAGTGTGTTTTTTATGGTGGAAGCCTAAAATGTCTTTATTAAAATTTTCTTCCTACTTTTTATCAAGGGGAGAATTGGCCAAGGCATTAAAGAAATGCATCAGCCGAATGGTTTCTACAAGTTTCTCCAAATTTCCATTTCTTAATTTTATTTTGATTTGATTATTACTTTTAATGTGATTTTATTTAAATTAATTAAGTTTGTCTTTTTGTGGATTATGTCATCCATGACATCATCAAGCTTTAGAAATTTTTGGATGATATGTATATATTATGTAAAATTATACTATGAAAATTAATAATGAAGATTAAATTGTAAAAATAAAACATTATGCATGTAAAATAAAATTTCATATGATTAATTTTATTTAATCTAATAAAAAAATCAAATTTAATGTTCAATTAAAAAACATTAAAATTCACAAGTTTGTAAAATTTCATGAGAAAAACCTTTACTAAGAAAAATTGTTATATGGAAAAAAATGCAAAACTCATAAAATAAATTGAATTTTCAAAAACTGATTTAGTATGAACTAAACAATAATATTTGAAGAATTTTGAAAATTATAAACTTAATAAAATCCTATCAAAAATTTTACAGGGTGGAAAACTACACATCTTGAAATCGGGAAAATTCTAAAAAAATAAAACAAAACCCATAAAATTAATTAAATTTTAAGAATTATTTAATATGACTTTAACAATAATATTTAAAGAATTTTAAAATTTACAAACTCAAAAAAATCTTTTTGAAAAATTTACAAAGTAGAAAACTTCGTATCTTGGAAACAAAAAAATTCTAAAAAAACAACACAAAATTTGTTAAATAAACTGAATTTTGAAAAAAAATGATCTAATATGAATTAAATAATAATATTTGAAGAACTTTAAAAATTATAAACTTAGAAAACTCTTACCAAAAAAATTTACGGAGTAGAAAACTCCGTATCTAGGAAACAAGAAAATTTCAAAAAAATAAAAAATTATAAAATAAATTGAATTTTGAAAATTGATTTAATGTTAATTTAATAATAATATTTGAAGAATTTTAAAAATTATAAACTCAGAAAAATCTTCTAAAAAATTTATGAACTAGAAAAATTCATATTTTAAAAATAATAAAATTATAAAAAAATTTGTTAAATAAATTGAATTTTGAATACTTAGTTAATATGAATTAAATAATAAAATTTTAATAATTTTAATAATTATAAACTCAAAAAAATCTTACCAAAAAATCTACAGAGTAGAAAACTCCATATCTAGGGAACGTGAATATTAAAAGAAAAACTAAAACTTATAAAATAAATTAAATTTTTAAAAATTTATTTAATGTGAATTAAATAATAATATTTGAAAAATTTTAAAAATTATAAACTTAGAAAAATCTTACAAAAAATTTTACGAAGAAGAAAACTTCGTATCTAGGAAATAGAAAAATTATAAAAAAATTAAAAACTTATAAAACAAATTGAATTTTGAAAAACTAGTTTAATTTTAATTTAATAATAATATTTGAAGAATTTTAAAAATTATAAACTTAGAAAATCAAAAAAAAAAATTATGGAGTAGAAAACTCTGTATATTGTGTTAGCTTTAAAGGAAAGACTGAACCCGGGGGGGATTAAATTGGTTTTATAAAAAAAACTTGATGAATTTGAAGTAAATTAAAAATTAAAAATAAGATAAGGAAGAGAAAAACCAATAATCAATATATATAGGTTCGGTCCTTTAATTCGGCACCTATGTTGTCTTTTCTTGGTACTTTCTTACCAAGGTGATTCCTACAATCCACTAAGCAGATTGTTACCTTGAAAGCTAAGGTATAACCTTACACTACTATCTTTTAAGGCTTAAATAGAATCTTTTAATTCATTTAGGAATTATACCCCAAACACACAAATATTTTCACTCACTTGCACACAACCCCTTTTGTGATATGAAAGAAGTATTTTTGCAAACAAATTGAACCTCTAGTAGGTAGATGTTTGTTGGAATTTAAGTACAAGATGAATGAGATACAAATAGGCTTGAAAAGTATAAATTTGATACAAGTGGAAATAAAAAATTTGATGATTATGAGCTTTTTGTTGTTCAATGACTCAATAAAATCTGTATCTCTGCTTCTTCAGCTATTTGGAACCTCAATTTATAGCTGGAAATTGATTCATAGACATTGGGCATTTAATGTGGTGGATAGAGAGCTATTGTAGCCTTCATAAATGCTTGTTTGCATTCAATCCCATGCTATAGTATCGATACAATACCAATAATATCGATACAGAAATAAAAAAAAGTGACTGTTACAGCTTGTTGTATCGATACAGGGATCTGAGTATCGATACTAAGCAAGCTGTATCGATACATTTGAGGGTTTCAGCCAAACCTTAGCTACTGTCAAGTCTTGTATCAATACACATGGGGTGAGTATCAATACTAAGCAGGCTGTATCGATATACACACTTGTATCGAGACATTTGAGGTTTTCATCCAAACCTTGGCTACTGCCAAGCCCTGTATCGATACACATGGGATGAGTATCGATACTAAACAGGTTGTATTGATACGTTCACACTTGTATTAATACATTTGAGGGTTTTTAAGCATGGAATTGATACATTTGTTCTTTGTATCGATACCAACATTCAAAAATGTTTATGAAATGATTTTTGTTGACTCAAACAAATCTAAAAAATTGTTTTAAGTATAAATATACTTTTTAGAGCATATAATTTTTGACAAATTACAAACTTAGTATTTTTCAAAATGCTTTTCAATTGAAACACAAATACCAAGTTGAGTATTAATTTAACTTAAATTGTTTGTCATTTCAAAACTGAAATCAAGGTTAACATACTAGAAACAGGTAAACTTCAAAAATAGTTCAAATTTTATAAAAATGAATTTTATTCAATACATTAATCAAAATATTCGTTTATAAAAATAATAAATATGAAAACTTGAAATTCAAAATAATTTTTACCAAAAAACAAGTATACACTCGCACTACTATGAAAAATTCAAAATTAATTCCCTAAATTAACAACTTGATACCTCATAGTAAAAAAGCCAATACAAAATTTTCCTTAAATATTTTTTTACTTTTTAGAGTGTCTATCGACATAAATATCACACTAGTATCGTTAAAAATATACAAGGATCAAATTTCCAACTTTTACAAAAAATTCTAAAAAAATCTTAAAAAATGAGAAATTTGACCGTAATAACATCTGCAGAAATAAAATTAAAAAAATTCATAAGTATAAAGTTAACAGCTATCTATTTTACCTTGTTATTTATCTTTTTATCCGAGATTGATTCTCCATGACCCTTGAAATGGCACTAATTTTCTTACTTGCATGTGCAGCCATTTAGGCATGATTGAAAAGGTCTTGAAAATGTTCATTCCACCTGAAGGAAGTTTACCCCCACTAGGCAAGTGCCTAATTTTGCATCTTAGATATTTTTGGACTGATAAGGAAGAGGGCCCAGACAAAATTAAGTGTCTATAGCTACCCTTCTTTGGTTGTTGCTAAGAATCAAGAATAGGACAAAGACCAAATGACACAATCTTGTTTGTGTCGTATATGTTTTTTTAAAAAAGGTTTTTCAATATATATCAACTGCATCATTTTTTCATACCTACATAACCAAGTGCATCAATTTTTTCATCGAGAAATTGCATCAATTACTCTTGGGCATGGTGCCAATTTTGAAGAACATAGCCATCATCTACCCTCCGGCTTGGTGCCAATTTTGATTAATGCTGAAGCCATCATTTACTTTTTGGCTTAGTGCCAATTTCATCAAGCAATATCTATCAGCTACTCTTAGACTTGGTGCCAATTTTGAAAGAACATAGCCATAATCTACTTTTGGGCTTCGTGCCAATTTTGATTTGGTCAAACCTTTCATCTATTTTAGGCTTAGTGCCATTTTAATGGGAAATGACCATCAGTTACTCTTGGGCTACATGTTATTTTGAAAGGACATAGCAATCATTTACTTTTGGGCTTATGCCAATTTTGCCTAGAAATAGCCATCAACTACTCTTAGGCTTGGTGCTAATTTCGATTGGGCTGAAGCCATCATCTACTTTTAGGCTTACTACTAATTTCAATGAGAAATAGCCATCAGCTACTCTTGGACTTGGTGCCAATTTTGAAGGGACATAATGATCATCTATTTTTGGGCTTGGTGCCAATTTTGTCGGGAACTAGCCATCAGCTACTCTTAGGCTTAGTGCCAATTTTGAAGGGACATAACCATTATCTACTTTTAGGCTTTTTATCATGGATCCTAATGTCAATTGGTTACCATTTTGACCAGTTACATTGGGCGTTCATTTTAGGGCCAAGTTTTTTCAAGCCCATCTAACATATTATCGTGTGAAGAGGCAATAGATTTTTTCAAAGCCTTCCTCACCTATTTAACAATAGGATCATGTGAAGAGGCAATAGAAATCTTCTAAAGCTTTGAAAATTCTTTTCAATGCTTCGAATATCATAATCAATGCTTTAAAAAATTTTTTAAATGCTTCAAATATCAGTATCTAAGCTTTGAAAACATTTTTGAAAGCTTCAAGTATCACCATTGAAGCTTTGAAAACTTTTTTGAATGCTTCAAATATCACCATCGAAACCTTAAAATTCTTTCAAATGCTTTGAATAACACCATCGAAGCTTCTTCAAAGCCTTCTTGACCTACCTGACAATAGGATCATGAGAAGAATTGATAGATTTCATACATCATAAAGATTGCTATGTGTCGTCAAGGCCTCATCAATCAGAGCCTCATTATTGGCAGTTTCTTTTCTTCTAGATGGCTTGCTATTGAATATTAAAGGGTGACTTCATATTTGCCCTTCAAAATCCTTTTACTAATCTTGGTTTTAGGAATTTATTCAATTTTTCTTGAAAAGTCATCAATTATCATATATCAAATTAGTGTTCATCAATTTAAAGATATAATTTATGTAGTTGAATAAGTGTCTGCCTTTGACATATTCACAAACTTCTATTGAAGTTATTCAAAGTACATATTTCATCAAAATTCTAAGATTTATAGAATAAGATCACCTTCTTATTCTAACCTGGGAGAAAATCTACTTGATAAAAAACTATGAAAATTTCAAAACAATTTCAACCATGAATTTTCCAATAGTTAGGATAGTGGATATGCCATTTTTATCATAATGTTAAAGCTTTCTTATTATTGATGATCACCGTTTGAGACATTTTTGAATGAGATGAAGAAATGAATTTAGAGGTATAAATGAGGTGGCATTGCTAAAATTGGATTTGAAACAATTGCTACAACAAGGTCTAGGTTTATCAAGACCAAATTTAGGTAGATGTTCTTTTCATAAGAGTTCCTCAAAAGGCGAACAATCAAGTTATAACTTACTTTTAATCTTCAAATACAATAGTCCATCAAGTGTTAAACTAATGTTAGTAAACACCAAGTCTTAAAAAGGTTAATTCTAAAAGTCTTTAGCAAGTATCTATTTCTAGATAGGTACAAAAGTTCAGAAAGGTTATTCTTAAAGAAATCAATGTTTAGGCATGTGACTTAACATTTTGCTAATATCATGAAATGTCTAAAGGTTTGGGATCATTTCTGAATTAGCATGGAAAGGTTCTTTTTTTTTTAAATAGCTACTTTTTAGTTTAGGAGAAATTCCTAAGCCTTTAAGTTTGTTCTAGACTACCATTTTTGGGTTTTCACTTAGAACTTTATTTTTTTAATTGATTGCCCCATAATACTTTTAAGAGCTCAAAAATCATTCAAAAATATGAATTTAAAAGGAGCTTCCTACGAATGGTCTGGTAGCTCAAATAGCTATATTTGATCAAAATGGACTTTGTTAGGTATGTAATGTAGGCCATGGTTTAAGGTTTAGAAAGAAACGGATAAATAGGCCTAAATTAGTTGTTTTAGGGTAATTAAGTCCAGGATCATTTCATTTTAGAAGGGATACAAACTAGCATTTCTTTCAAGATGAAAAATCTTCATTTTTTTAATCTTCATTTTTGCTTTTTTTTTTTTTTTTTGCTTTTTGCTGTTTTTCTTTCTTTTTCTTTCTTCATGATATTTTTCTTCATTGTTCATTCTAAAAAAATTTTAAAATTTCTTTATTCTTTACTTTGAATACTTAAACTTGAAATTTTAACTTTCTTCAATTTTTAAAATTTTCCTCATGACATTTGACCAATTCTTCTTGCAACTTTAAATTTGAATTTGCCTTTTCTGATCTTAAAGCTTTGCCTCACTTACCCCTCAACATGGAAGGTGATCTTTGATTAAGGGTCAAAGAAAGATAATAACTTATCAGGCTCAAAAGGGATTGCAAAGGAAATAATTTTCTATATTTACAGTGGGACAAAGAAAGAAGGCCATTTTTCATTTCAAACAAAGCCATTTGAACTGACAAGCATTTTGTTTGGAAAAAAGATAATTTCTCTTTGAAATCATTTTGAGTATCTCAATAACATAATATTGCACTCAATCTTTAAAGGCTTAAGGTATGGCCTTCAACATTATTAGCTTTGTAGCCAACGAATATTAGTTTTCATTGAGTCTTTAAGAAAAAAAATCAAATTAGCATGGAAAAAATCATAGATCTCAAATCTCAAATCTTATATCTCATGTATCAGGCATTGGACTGAAAAGGTTTTGTTTAATGAAAAGGGGAATTCTTAGGTCATTTTAACTTTCATTCTTCCTGAATCAAGGATTTGGAATAGTGTCAAAAAAGTCAAGGCAAAAGCTTACCCAAATGTGGGAGATCTCGAAATTACTTTCATTACTTTAACACATGTCAAACTATTACTATTTGAATCTTTTGGGAGCATAACCTATTGTTTGACCTTCAAGGAATCCATAGAAAAGAACATTTATGGTAGCGAAAGGTCTATAGTTGGATGTTTGGGACAAATAAATATATATATGAAAGTAAAAGATCTTTCTGAGGGAGTTCAACCTATTAGTGATATTCCATTAAAGAAAATTTGTCAAAATGCTCTCATTATCCTATATACTATAAATTATTATTATCAAAATTCATAGTCGATGATAATATGCATAGTATTCCCAAATTGAAATTCATTTCACAATTCACAGATTCTAAAAAGAAATGTACAAAATTTTAAAAGTTAAGATAAAACTTGCCCCTGATTGGCATATTATCGTAAAATCAATGGCTTTTAGACCAATAATCCTTAATAAACATTCATAAACTTCAAATTTTGTTGGGTTGGCATCATTGAGGGGTTGTACTTTACTTTTCCTTTTAAGGAATCTTCCAAATAGGTTTTCCTTTTTCTTTCAGTGGTGATGTGTTTTGACATGAAACTAGGTAATAGATTAGGCTAAATGCTATTGTAAAAGACAAGATGTTGGTTTATTAGAAGCAACAGATAAATCTTTCTTGATAACATGGCCTTGAAATATTTAGCAAATAGGGTAGTTTTCACTTCCATTTCATTACTAATCATACGAATAGTCATGATATGAATGAATACAGGTGTAAGGGTACTTGCTGTAACAAGGGATTCCAAACTTGAAAACTTTTATTAACTATATGAGAAACTACATATTGGTCATATAAAAGATACATCTAAAGAAAGTCCTAACTTGATCATATTGTTTCTAAGCTTCCTTTAAAAACTAAAGTACAGTATGACAGTTTTCTCATACAAGGTTAATCTAGGTCTATATGACTTTAATTTTTTCTACCATCTTTCTTACTTGGATATAGTTGAATTAATCGGCTTTGTGAGATAGTCAAGTACATCTGTAGGCATTCTCACTTGGCTTGCTATCTTTGATGCTAGTTTTTAGCCCACTATAACTTGTCATCGTAATATGCATCCCTATCCTAATAAGCTAGTATCAAAGCATCAATATCTTCTCCTCTTCGTTGCAATTCTAGCCTCATCTCTGCAATAGTGATCATAAAGGCTTGTTGTTCCTCAAGTAATTGATATGCCCTTTCTTATTCTTATCCTAGAGTAATTCAAAGTTGTTTATTCTTCTCAATAGATCTCTTTAGCTGGAGATGAGTATCTATATGCTTTTTTCTTTCTCTTTCAAAAATTGCCCTTCTAAGTTCTCTTTCTAATGCCTTGGAATTCCAAACTTCCAATTCAATTATGGAGTTTATGCATTTTTTTCATTATTCCTGTAAAAGTCTCGCTAGACCCCCCAAAAATCTCAACGAGCTTTAGTTTCTTGTTTTACTCAATCTAATCATTCTTCATTAAATTATACTTTTCCTTCATTCCCTTCATTTTTTCCCTTTTGCTTCCATCTTCATTTTCAGATTAGTAATTTCTTTGTCAAGTATTATGTTCTCCTTATTCAATCCTTTTTATTCTCTAGCAACTTTTTCTTACCTAAGTCAACCTGAGAAGGCATGATAGGTTCTGGTTGGATATATACCCAAAGAGTGTCCCTATCTGTGCTGAGAATAATTAAGTCACAACTATGGATTTTTCTCCAAGCATTGTAGCATGGTGTGGTCTGATTTGTATACGGACACAACCTAAACTCATGTCTTTCCCTCCAATGCAAAGTAGCTGCCTAAAATATTTTTCTCTAATTCTCACCCTGATATATCAAATCCATACTAGCTATATCTGAAGTCATAAGAATGAACTGGCATGACCTATATTGTCTCTAAACCAATAAAGGTGCATACCCTATAGTGCCCCATATACTAAGTAAAGGCACAAAAAGTAACTCGCCACATTTATAAACAAAGGGTTTTGGCAAGAACCAAGGTACTTTCTAGGTTACATCATTAAAAGACAAATTCTTGAGTGTTGAACCCATTGATTCTTAGTTCTTGATTTAAGCCACTGCTTCTTAATAAACTCCTGAAGAAGGATATAATGGGAAAAATAAGAGTTAAGTTTCTCAGCACCATTACCCCAGAAATAACTTCGGCCCTAAATATATAATAGCAAAGCACTGTCGAAGAATCTACTTTGACCTCCTTTTCGGCATTTGTTTAGTGCTTAAATCATTTCTGCTAGAATGGCTAAGGCCCCATCATATTTCTTTCTAATCGGCTAAACAAGTTAATAAATACTACTTTTACATGCCTCAATATCCTCAAGAAGAAAACTAGACCATATATGGCTGAGGCAAAAACATCAAAGGCCATTTTAGTGTAAGAGCATATTCAGATTTATTCTTTCAGAAACTACCATTAAATAACACTAGTATTCCCCTTCTGTTTGATAAAATGGCGACCTATCTCTAAGTCTATATTAGGAACTTCGCTCAGTTGCTTATGAAAGCTAGTCAGGTTATGCTCTTTGCAATAAATTAGCTTTGTCTCCAAGTGTCCAAGTTCGAGCAAGGTTGATATCTCTTACATAGTCGGAGTCATGTCATGCTAATTAAACAAAAAGCACTGAAATAATGGATCCCAAAACTCAATCATGGCTCAAACTAACTGCTCATGGAATTGTACTTTAACGAAGTAAAATCTACCCATGTTTCTTAATAAATTGGGTCTAATTAGTGTTTCCTTATTGATCTGATATCTTTAACATTTTCTTTAAATTATTTTGACAGATATCCAGATGTGTAATTTTTAGGAACTCTAACACATAACTTTTCAATATGCAATCCCCATATTTTTTTCTGATTAAACTCTGACTCAGAACGAACTTCCCTGGAAATAATCACTCCATGCACTATATACCTTTGATGCTTTCCTAGAACGAACATCCCTAGAAATAATCA
Organism: Adansonia grandidieri; assembly: GCA_038382065.1. Taxonomy (NCBI): domain Eukaryota; kingdom Viridiplantae; phylum Streptophyta; class Magnoliopsida; order Malvales; family Malvaceae; genus Adansonia; species Adansonia grandidieri. The sequence goes on along the minus strand of JBBYHK010260344.1, from coordinate 24,748 downwards.
TTGCATGCACTCGTAAAATATTTGATACATATACTATATATCTAAAGGAGGAGAAACTACTGCAAATGTGCATAGTGTGTGTGAAAGGATAAGTATACCTTTTTAAGACAAAAATAAAACCTACTATCCTAATCCCCAAAAGATAAAAGGCAAACATGAAAAGATTAGTGCAAAATAAATATTAATATAATGAAAAAAATTTCTTAAAAAGGAAATTTAAAATTAAATACCAATTGAAACCGAATTAATTAAAATTTAGCTAGCACGTAATTAAGTTTTGGCCCAACTCTTTTAATGTCCTTAGCGGAGTTACCAAGCTATCGCAATGTGGCCCAAATACGAATCCTGACCAAGCTTGACTTAAATGGCCCTCAGTCCTATCTTTATTGATATATTAGTATTTTTATTCTCTTATCTCTATAGGCCATATCACTTTTAATATTTTCTTATTCCTGGGGATTGGGTGATCAAGATGAATCATAACCCTGAATAGTCATTATGAAATGCTTTTTTATTTAGAGTCACTACCAATCTATATGGGCTACATGAGATTACTCACCTACTGGAGTTCATATTTTGAGGGTTACGAAACTCTAAAATACCAACTTCGAGGTTCGCTATCATAGCGAAAATCATTTAAAAGGGTCTCAGAGTCGGTTACAACCATAACTAAGGATCAACCCTCTCTGATGCCCGAAGATCAATACCTTGTTAATTATAGGTCAATTTGAATTTGAATTTATATTTGGTTTCAATTTATGATATTTAATTGTAATTCCTATAACAATATTTTATGAAACCAATTTATTATTCCGTGTCGGGAAAAACTAAGTTTTTAAAATTTTTAAAAATCAAAATTTTTTACGCACCCCACCGAAGGACCAATGGAATACGAAAGCTTTTGATCATTCTATTTTCTTACCCACTGGAAAACCAGAGGATCATAAAAGGTTTTACAAATCAAAATGCCCCTTGGATCCCACTAAAGGACTAGAGAAATACGAAAGGTTTTATTTTTTAAAATTTATAAAAATCTTGATTTTCATTTTAAAAAGGATATCTCATTATTAAAAATCTGTAGAACCCCTCTCATATTCTAGGAGAAATTTTAACTCAAAGACATTGCCTTAATTTTCTAAATATAAATTTTGACTTTATTAAAGATATTGATATAGCAACCTAAGACTTGGAAATAACTTAAAATGATGAACCTATCCTCAATGTGTACCTTCAAGATGAAATTATTCTAATAATCATATAGGACTTGATTCTAATAAAAAATTACCAAAATGCCTTTGGGTATACCTTCGATATAGAAGCACCTTTGTAACCCTAAAAGACACAAAAATAATCATAAAAGGGTAAACCTATCCTAAATGCACACCTTTGTCATAAAAGTATCCTGATGACTACATTGGAGTAGGCTCTAAGGTTTACCTTTAACATTAAAGTACCTCGGTTACCCTTAAGGATACAAAAATCATTGGAATTGACTTTTTCAACCCTAAATGGGTAATTTTGACATGAAGATGGCTGAACATGCATAAATTGCAATTCAGTCTTTAAACTTTTTAAAACTATCATTCGTACCCTCCCAGAGTACTAGAAGAATATGAAAGGTTTTTAGTATTCTACATCTCACTAGAAAACTGGAGGAATTCTAAGAAAGCATAAATTGCAATTCAGTCTTTAAACTTTTTAAAACTATCATTCGTACCCTCCCAGAGTACTGGAAGAATATGAAAGGTTTTTAGTATTCTACATCTCACTAGAAAACTGGAGGAATTCTAAGAACAATAAAAATGCTCTAAAGGTGAAATTTTATGTTGAAAACGAAGATAGGTTTTCCTAAATGGTCTTTAAACTTTTCTAAGTTCGCAAAATAGTCCTTATGTAATTAAAACATCAAATTAAACATCAAATATATCAGAGTCAATACAAAAATAACATCAAAAAATTACAAGGGAGCTTTAGCCAAGCGTTTCTTACCTTAAAATTTTTTTAATATTTACAAAGAAATCATTAAAACTTTTTAAAATTACAAAAAAGACCCAAAAATCCAAAAAAATGTATTCACACATGATAAAATGCATAAAATACATTCTTAAATGTATATGAACCATTCGGCTAAGTAAGAAATGTCTAAAAAAATTATTTTGTTTTATTATTTTTACAATTTAATCTTAAAATTATTTTTTATTTACAAAATAACATAAAAAATCACAAATTATCACCAAACAAAGCACATGTGTTTTGCCCTATCTTAGATTCATCCATCCAAGGCTTTCAACAATGAAAAATTATTTTAACACTCCTAAAACTTTCAAACTTTTCAAAATGGTCCTAAATGTCATACAGACATGAAATAAATTACATTTCAAGCTGTGTTCATTTTTTATCATCATCAATATCAATCAGGAAATTTTATTTCCCAACATAAATGTAAATCCTAGGGTTTATCAAGTTCAACTCAACATCAACATGTCAAAAATCTTAAAAAAACATGTAAGCATATTTTATTAAGTAATTACATAAAAATATCAAAGAAAATGACATGATTAAGAACATATGTACAAGACAAAATAGAAAACATATCAACAACAACATAAAAATCCAACAAATATTAACAAAAATGCAACAAAAATCACTAATTACATAAAATTGTTCATAGCTTTCAACACTTGACTTTTCAACATGGATCAACATCTATGAGCACAAGTGATCATTAAGCTCACAGAAAGGATGAAAAGCAAATGAAACTAACAAAAACTAAAAAAATTTTTGAGTATTTTATCTTAAAAGTGTACAGAATTTGATTTTTCTTCATTTTTTACTACATGTTTTTTTGCTATTTTTTCTTAAACACCATTAACCCTTAATTGCATGATCCTTAGGGGAAGGATTTGGCCAAGGGAGTTAAAAAACACTCCTTTGGCCGAATTTGGCCATAAAAATTTCTTATTTTATTTTATTTATTTTTTTCTTATTAATTTGTTAAACCATGTTGTAAATGAGTTGGCATGATAAGATCCAATTAATTAACTTTGTCTTTTTAGCTTGAGTCACATGTATTAGTCACCACCTAAAGCTTAGGCTTCATGACGATGATGATAAACTTAAAAAAAAAATCTTGATCTAGACTATCGTAAAAAATGAATTAATAGGATTAAATTATAAAAAATTAAAAATTATGTATTAAAACTGTGAAATTTTATTTGATAATATTTAATTAATAATTTGCTCAAATAGTAGGCCCAATTGAAAATTTATAAAAAAATATTAGGCCTATATGAATTACTAAGAAAATAAATAAATGAGCTTTGTTGGAAAATTAATTTGGGCCCAAAATATTCAAAAGGGCTTGTTGGAAAATTCCATATGTATATATTGGGATTGATAAAAAAACAAAGTGGGCTTGGAAAATCTTGGCGAGTTTATTAAGAATCAAATGGGTTTATTGGGCCTAATAGCAAATTTTACAAGTTTTAAGCCCATTAAGGAAATTTGGCCCAAAATAAAATTAAAAATGAAAAATAAAAATTTCTTATAAAAATCCCAAGTGTTGAATTCTAAAACAAAATTTTGAAAAATTTTACGTGCAAAAAAAACGGATAATTAAAACTTTCAGACTTGTAAAATTTTATAAAAGAAAATTTTTATTTTTTAAAAAAATCTAAAACTCATAAAACAAATTAAATTTGAAAAAAATTGATTTAATATGAATTTAATGAAATATTTGAAGAATTTTAAAAATTATAAACTTAGAAAATCCTATCAAAAATTTATGGTATAGAAAACTCCGTATTTTCAAAACAAAAAATTCCAAAAAATGTATTCAAGTTTTATAAAAATGAATTAAATCCAAGAAATTAATCAAAATATTAACTTACAAAATAATAAAAGATAAAATCTTGAAACTAAAAATAAATTTTCTAAAAATTTCTGCAATTATAATACTTCTAGTATTGTAAAAAACTCAAACTTAAGGCTCAAAATTGACAACTTGATACCTTGTGGTAAAAAATGCCAATAGAAAATTTTCCTTGAATATTTCTAATTTTTTGGAGAGAGTGTCGACTAAATACTGCACAGGTATCGGTAAAAATTATGACAATCAACTTCCTAATTTTTATGACAAATTCTCAAAAAATTCTTTAAAATGGAAAATTTGATCGTGATATCATTTGCATGTATAAATTTTCAAAATTTGGCAAAAAAATTGAAAAAATTCTTTAAAATGGAAAATTTGTCCTTTCATCCGAAGTCGCCTTCGAAATAGCACTGTTTCTACCACATATACTATGACCATTTGGGTATGACTAGATCAGTCTTGAAAATGTGTAGTCTACATAGAAGAAGTCATCCTCTACCAAAGTGGCTGCTAGATTCTCATTCTTGAATATTTAAGACTATTAGAAAAGAGGTCCTAACAAAATTAAGTTCTACAACTATCTACCTTGGTTTTGGTAATAAAGGCAAGGTCTTCAACGATAAGATTAACTAGCAAAATTAACAAATAGAGTCTCTTTCTTCTTTTTGCCAGGTCTTACATGCTTTTCGATGAAAGATTCACTATTTGTGATTTTTTTGACCTTTCCAGTCATCTCAATCATTTCCCCTGATATAACAAGGTCGGTAAAATTCTTGGTTGCATTCCCTACCAGCTTATCATTATAGGGAGGGCGCAGAGTATTTATGAATAGCATTGTAGTCTCATTCTCTGTCAACAAAGGTTAAACTTGAAAAGCCTTATCTCTCCACCTCTGTGCATATTCTTTGAAAGAATCTGTAGATTTCTTTTCCATTCTCTACAAAGTTGGCCTATCAAGTACCCATTCGATAATGTGTTTATACTATTGTAGAAATGCATTTGCTAAATTGATCCAACATTAGATCTAGTATGGTTCAGATCATTATAACATCTAAGCACTAATCCTAATATACTTTTTTAAAAGTAGTTAATAAGGAGTTTGTCATTCTAAGCATATCCAGCTATTTTTTGAATGAACATCTTGATTTGTGGCTGAGGGGATATTACATCCTTGTACATATCAAATTTAGGCATTTTAAATTTTGGCAAAAAGACCAAATCTAGTACCAAGCTAAGATCTTCAATGTCAACACTACTAAATAATTTGGCCCTTTCTATAGCTTTTAGTCTTCCTTTAAGGAATTGTAATTTTCCTTTTTTCACTCTTTATTTCAACTTGCTCTTTACCTTTCTATTTATGCCTTTCTTCTTCATCAATACTTGGAGACTCATGTTGCTCATCTGTAATTCTTGTATCCACCTTTTTGTGCAAGAGTGTCAAGATTAATGTGGATGGCTAGTAGGGGAAGTATATTTTACGTGTTAGCTAGTTGCACATTATGCATGCCTGCTAACTATGTATCTTGAAATATTACCAGGTGGTTTTTTAGCTTGTAACCCCTGGATCCTCCAGCTAAATGTCAATAATAATTTTTGGCTATTAGCGTTCTGGCTCCTAAACCCTAAGTAGTTTCATCATTTTGGTGATTTGTAATTGCAATTCTTTTTGCCTCTTCATCATCAAGTACAGTACTTATGAGTAGGTGGTCTTTGGTCTCTTTGAATTTGCAATATTGAAACCTTAAAAATTCCAAACTTTCTTGAGTTAAATTTTATTTATAAATTGGTGAAATTAATAGTTATCTAGGAGTATGCATGTATATGTATAATGTATGTATGTGTGGTATAAATGAATACACTTGTAGGGATGCTTGCTTCAACATAAGATTTTAAACTTGAAAATTTTTCATTGACTTTGTGATGAACTACATATTCACATCATTAATCATATAGGGATTACATCCAAAGAAAGTCCTAACTTGATCATATTGTTTCTAAACCTCCTCTAAAAACTAAAGTACAGTATGCATGTGTTCCTTTGCAGGGTTAATCTGCATTTGTAGGACTTTGATTTTTTTCTACTATCTTTCTTGCTTGGATGATAGCTAAGAAATTTGCTTTGTGAGATAGTCAAAATACATCTACGGCCTTCACACCCAGCTTGCCATCTTTAGAACTCATCTTTAGCCCATTATAATTTTTCATCCCAATATAATTCCCTATCTTGGTAGACTTATACAAAAGTGCGAAGATCGTTTCTTTTCCATTGCAATTCTAGTCCTATCTCCAAAATAATGATCGTAAGGGCTTCCCTTTTTTAAGCAATCGGGATACCTTTTGTCATTCTTATCCCAAAATAGTTCGAAGTTGCTTATTCTTCTCAATGGACCTCTTTAACTAGCGATGAGTATCTACATGCTTTTTTCTTTCCCTATCAAAAGCCATCCCTCTGACTTCTTCTTCTAATGCTTTGGATTTTCGAACTTCCAGCTCCTCATGAAGCGTACGCATTTCTTTTATCATTCCTTTTAGAAGTCCTGCTGAAGCCCTTGGATATCCTAATAAGCTTTAGTTTCTTGTTTTGTTCAATCTAATCATTCTTTATTAAATTATACTTTCCTTCCATTCTTTCCACTCATTTTCCTTTTGCTTCCATCTTTATTCCTAAACAGACACCTTTTTTTTAAAGTACCTTATTCTCATCACTCATTCTTTACTACTCTTTTACATCATCCTATTTAATCAAATCAACCTCAAAAGGCATGATAAGTTCTAGTTAGATATATACTCGAGGAGCAGCTCTATTTGTGCCAGGACTAATTAAGCCATATCCATAGATTTTTCTCCAAGCATCATAACTTAGAGTGGTCTGATCCATGTATGCGCACAACCCTAACTCATGTCTCTCCTTCCAATGCAAAGCACCTATCTGAAGTATTTTTCTATAATTCGCCCTTGATATGTCAAATCCATAGTAGCTATATTCGAAGTAATGGGAATGAACTGCAACAACCCATATTGTCTCTGAGCCAATAATAGTGCATACCACACAATGCCCCATATACCAAGTAGAGGCACGAAAGTAGCTCACTGCATCGATAAACAAAGGGTTTTGGTGAGAACCAAGGTGTTCTTTAGATTATATCATCAGGCACAAAAAGTTTACCTTGACCTTTCTTTTGGTATTTGTTGAGTGCTTAGACCATTTCCGTTATAATGTTTAGGGCTAGATGCATATTTCTTTTTAGCCAGCTGAATAAGTCCAGCACTAATGCTTCTACATGCCCTAATACCCTTAGGAAGAAAACAAACTATATATGGCCAAGGTGAATGCATCAAGGGCCTTCTCCATGTCAAAGTGTACACAGATGTATTCATATAGAAACTACCATGAAATAACACTAGCATTCCCCTTTTGTACAATAAAATAACAACTTGCCTTAAAGTTTAAGTTAAGTACTTTGCTCAATTTCTTATGAAAGCTACTTGGATTGCATTCTTTACAATAAATGGGCCTTATGTCCAAAGGTCCAAGTCCAAGCTATGCTAAGATCTTTTCCATAGTTTGAGTCATGTCATACTAATTAAACAAGAAACAACAGAATGATGGATCCTAAAACTAAATCTTAAAGAGCAGTGTGATTTGCCCATACTTTTCAATAAATCAGGTCCATTTAGTATCTCTTCATTGATCCTATATCTTTGTTAATTCTCTTAAATTATTCTAACAGGGGTGCAGATGTGTAACTTTTAGCAATTCTTACACAAAACGCTATGATATGTAGTCCCTATACTTTTTCTAATTGAATCTGACTCGAAGCAAACTTCCTTGAAGTCCTTGGAAATAATCACTGCATGCACTCATTCGACGATAAAGTTAAATGAAAATTAATGTAAGTTGAAATTTTATTTTAAAGTAAGCGTACTTATATGCATATGAGAAAAATGCACCAAAAAAAAAGAAAAACCAAGTCAGTATCCATAAGAAACATTAAATTGAGGTAAAAAATATAGTAATGAAATTATAAATGAAAATCATAATTATTCAAATTATCTTAAGAATATTCAAATAAAAAAGAGAAAGAAGCAGTTTTATCCCTTCATGTGTCCCAAATTTTTAGTGACATCTAAATTTGGGCATGGTTTTAACTTGGACGTCCATATAGTTTATTATATGAAGTTTGAGATCTAATCTATAAGTTGGTTCTTAAATTGCTACCTAAGCCTAAAATGGACTCATGTGGTACCCCTCCTTACCCATTATGGGTTTATGTTAGAAAGGGTTCAAGTCGAGTAAGAGTATCTTCCATGCCCATAGTAAGGCTAACACCTCATGTAAGCATAGGAATTTACACTCGATACGCTTTTCACTGGCCCAAATAGAGGCTAACACCTTAAAATGTAGTGTACTGTTACCTCTTCCTAGAAATTACATCACTTATATCCCCTCTATAGATTTGGAAGAGCTACTACTACACGTGCTCAGTGTATGAAAGGATAAAACCCTTTTTGTGATGCAATATTAAAAATAAAACCCCTATCCTCCCTAAAAAGGCAAAAAACCATGAAAATGGATTAGAGCAAAATTAAAAGGTATTTAAAATAATAAAAAGATAATTTTCTTTAAAAATACTAGGAATTATAATTAAATACCGATTGAAACCAAATTGCTCAGGATTTAGTTAACATGTAATTAATTTTAGGCCTGACTCTTTAATTATCCCCAGTGGAGTCACTATGCTATCGTAACGTGGCCCGGATGTGAATCCTAACTAACCCAACTTAAAAAGTGGTGTAACTTTCATTCCTATATATATCTATTTATCATTGTTCTTTATTTATAGGGGCCATATCATCACTATATTTTCTTCTTCTTACTTTTTTTATCTAGGGACAAGTTATTAAGATGAATTGCTCATTTAACTCAACTCTAATAGTCATTATGGAAAGAACATTGTTCCTCGAGTTGCCACCACTATATTTTGGCTAGGTAAGATTGGTCACTTATCGAAGTTTGTATTTTAAGGATTACGAAATCCTTAAAAACAAACTCCAAGGTCTATGTGAGTAGCAAAGGTCATATCACAGAGTCCAAAAGTTGGTTATGATTACGAGTAAGGATCGATCCCTCTCATGATGCCCAGAAATTGATACCTTATTAATTACATGTAAACTTAAATTTTGGTTTTTAATCGGTTCCATTATCTGATATTTAATTATAATTCCCATGTATTAACATAAAAATTTATTATTTTATATGAGAAAAGTAGGTTTTTAATATTTTTGAAAATCAAAATCCTTTTTGTATCCCACCAGAAGACTGGAAAAACATGAAAGGTTATATCATTCACTTTCATACCCCACCAAGAGCCAAAGGAATCCAAAATAGTTTAAAAATATCAAAATACATTTTGCATTCCACCAGAGAACAAGAAGAATATGAAAGGTTTTACTTCACAAAGTTTGAAAAATCTTGATTTTATCTTTGAAAAGGATAGCTCTTTATTAAAATAATCCATAAAGTTAGAGACATTGTCTTAATTTTCTAAAAATTCCAATTTTATTAACAAAAATAGAAAAATTGTCTTAAGACCCAGTTTAGACAAAAAATTTCTAAAACTTGATTCTTGGAACTCAAATATGGTTGATATAACCAAAATGTCATCTAAAGTACCTTTGACTTGAAAATATCCAAGTAACTCTAAAGGACTTGGTTTTAATGCCAAATAACCAAAATACCCCTAGGGTATACCTTCGACATAAAAATATCTCGATAACCTTAAACGACTCCAAACTATCTAAAATAACAAACCTATCCCTAATGTGTACCTTTAACATGAAAGTATCTTGCTAATCACATAAGACTTGGTTCTAATGCAAAATTATCAGAATGCCGATAGGGTATGCCTTCGATATGAAAGTATCCAGTAACCCTAAAGGATTTGAAAATGATCATAAAAGGGTTTAACTATAATGTCTGTAGAAACTACCTTTATCTTAAAAGCATCCCAGTGACCTTAAAAGACATAAAAATAGTTAGAAATGATCTTTTTACCCTAAATGGATAATTTAGATATTAAAGTAACCTAAAATACAAAATTACAATTAAGCCCTTAAACTTTTTCAAAATTATATTTTGTATCCTTCTAGAGAAGGAGAAGAATATGAAACTTTTTTTCTATCCACCCTGTTGGAGGATTGGAGGAATGCTAAAAATAATCAAAATTCCCTAAATGGGAACATTTAATGTTGGAAATGACCATTTTGACCTAAAATGCTAGGTTTTCCTAATTATCCCTAAACTTTTTTAAATTTGTAAATTGATCCCTACATAATTAAAACACAAAATTAAAAATCACATATATCAAAATCAACACAAAAATCACATCAAAAAATATAAGAAAGGTTCAACCAATTACTTTGGCCATAGAACAAATTTTTTAATATTTACAAACAAACCCTTAAAATTTTTAAAATTGCAAAGACCTCAAAATCTAAAAAATGTATTTTAAAATGATAAAATGCATAAAATACATTCTTAAATGTATATGAGGATTTTGGCCAAGCATGGAATGGCTAGAAATTATATTTTTATTTTTTACAAGCTAGTCCCTAAACTGTCTATATTTATCAAATAGCCTCAACAATAACAAATATATCATACACACATATATTTAAGTTCAACCAACATCAAATAATTTATTAAACATAATTTTCAAACTTAATAATCATATATCCTAACTTTATCAATCACAAATAAACATCATCATGTAAGAAATCACAAAAAATAAACATATAAACACATTATTCCAACATATTAACAAGAAAATACCATGGAAAATAGTATACATATGATCATATATGTATGACAAATTAAACATCATACCAACAAAAAACAAATTTCATGAGAAAATTAAGCTATTGTTAAGAAAATTAACCATAATCAACAAATCAAAGAAAATATGTCATAGCCATCATGCTTTGCCTTTCAACATGGATTAAAATCTATGAGCAAAAACATGATTTGGGCTTATAAAAGGAAGAAAAGTGAGTGAAATGAACAAAAACTAAAGATTTTAAAAGAAAATATACCTTAAAAGCTTTAGAAATTTGAGAACATTTGATGTTTATAGTGTTTTTTCAAAAGCCAATTAATGAAATGATCTATCCTCCTTGTATTTATAAGGGGGAGGTTCAGCTAAGAGGATGAAAAAATTTCCTCGGCCAAAAATTATAATTAATTTTTTATGATTTTTATTTATTTTTTCTTGATAAATATGATTAGAGATATAAGATGTACTATTAGCCTAGTCATCACATATGACATATCATCAAGATAAGATTAAGTAATTGGATAGTTAAAATCAAACTAAATTGATTAAGGGAAAATTTAAATCCAACTAAACTAGTTTCCATGAAACTAGCTTGTACAAATCCAAAATTAAAATTAACAAAATTTTAGAAATGAAAGAAAATAAGATCATAATAATGAAAAAATCATGATTGGAAATCCTAAGCTCGTAAAATGTTATGGGAAAAGTCCTTACAAAGAAAAATTAATATATAAAAAAAATTTAAAACTCATAAAATAAACTAGAGTTTCAAAACTGATTAAACATGAATTTAATAAAAATATTTGATGAATTTTAAAAATTTTAAACATAGAAAAATCCCATTAAAATATTTATGGAGTAGAAAACTTTGTATCTTGGAAATGAGAAAATTCCAAAAATATGTTCAAATTTTATAAAATGAATTAAGCTCAACATATTAATCAAAATACTAATTTATAAAATAATAGAAGATGAAAACTTGCATTTTGGAACAAATTTGTCTTGAAAAATATTTAGGCATATGATAGTCGTGGTATGGTTAAAAATTCAAATTTAAGTCTCAAAATTGATAACAAGATACCTCGTGGTAAAAAATTCTAAAATGAATTTTTCCTTGAATATTTTTGATTCTTTAAAGTTGGTATCAACATGAATACTACATGGCTACTAGTAAAAATATACAACAATCAACTTCCTAATTTTTATGAAAATTTCTTAAAAATTTCTAGAAATGAGAAATTTGACTTTGATATTATCTACAAAATGAATTTCCAAATTTTGATAAGAAAATACTTAAAGACCAATTTTTTTTGAATATTCATTTTTAATCCAAGATTAATCCTCAAAACTATATTTTTTCTGGCACGTGCGTACACAACTACTTAAATATGACTAAATCAGTCCTAAAAATGACTAGTGTGCCTGAAGGAGCTTGACCTCCATAAGAGTGGCCACTAAATTCTCATTCTTAGATATTTAGAACTATTGAAGCCAACCCAACTTGAATCAAAAACCTAAAAAGATGGCTCAAGAAAACTACCCTTGACTTAACCCAGAACTTATCTAAATCATATCAGATCCTATCCAAATACCTATTAGAAAAACCTTAATTAAACCTTGCCTAGCCTTGACCAAATCAAATAAAACTTAACCTTACCTTGGATAAATTAAGTCGAAACCTCAGTCAGATCCCACCTGAATACCTATCTAAAAAACCCTAAGTCAAACCAAACTTATCTTAAGTTTAGAGAGATAATAAGGAAGCACTCGTAATGTTAGGGTCTTTAAAAGATTAGCTCACATTAGATATGTTGATTGTTCAAGAAAGATCTCAAGATGTATCAGATAAAGCATTCATGTCATGATTATTAAAGGCATCAATTACCTAAAAAATCACTTTATTATCATTATACCTTTTTGTCAAATGTAAATGGAATAGTATTACCTTTCTTTTCATGAATGAAATACTATCATGTTTCTTTTTAACCCTTTTGTATCACATCTCATTACATTATTTTTGTCATTTAATTGTAATCGAATAAAACTCACATTAGGATTTCTTGATATTACATCGAATGAGAAGAGCACAAGGAGCTTTGTTCATGCTTTGACTGTTAAGATAACGAATCCCCTACATTCAATGCCTACCTTTACGATCATGTGTAAACCTTTCTTGGCTTTCAAAAGCCATGAACCACTAAAACATGTTAAACCCCTACAAATTCACCCAAGTCAGTTGGAAGACACCATCAAGACTCAAACACTAACCAATCCAGTTAAGATACATAAACAACAAAGCTAAAAGTCAGGCAGCCCTCAAACTATCAACAAAACTAACTGATTCCATCAAAAAAGATCATTAAATGTCTTGAGTCAAGAAATGTAATCCTTGAACTATCAAAAAAGGCTATTAGACACCCTAAAAATGATAATCCAAACATCAAATCATTTAAAAAGGGTCATGATCACAAAGCTTATCAAGTCTAAAGTCCATATGTCGAATTGTAGAATTAAGGGAATACTTGACAAAGCTCCCAGTCAGGTGGATAATTTGCAATGTCTATGCCTATATTAGACTTGATGTCATAACCATGTAATCATATCATCAAAAAGTTGCCATTGCATTATTAGATAATGTAATGCATTTATATTCTCATTGCATAACATCGTTCTATCATCATCACATTAAGTAATACCGACCAAATCTTAAAGAACTTCTTGGTAAGAACTTTTAGCTTTGAAAATCGATGAATCTAAGGGTCGCTTAAGTTAAAACCCTATCCCTCTAGAATATCATGTCAAAAAGTGAAGCTTAGCAATGCCAGTAGGTTGGCTAATTGGCATATGTCAAGAAAGTTAAGCCCAATAATGCTAGTAAGCTAAATGCGACTAATTGACACATGTCAAAAAAGTCAAGCCCAATGATGCCAGTAGGTTAATTCTAGTTAATTGGCCAATGTTAAGAGCTTTTTCCAAGAACCTCTATCAAGAATGTTAGGAATACACTAATAATGTTTTTTATTTGTTTAGACTGATTATTCATATTTATATATTCAAGGTTTCATTATATCATTGCTATTCTATCTTTATTTAGATTTACAAGTTAAAGTAAATGTAAGAAAATATGGCTTATTCTAAGGTTAGTAGCTAAATTGATAGTCCATAGTTTATGGGGTTAATGTGAGCAATTAACTTATGTTAAGATTATTGTGTCATGTAAATCTAATTGGGGAGACAGCTTGTCTTGGTTATTTAGAGCGGTCTGACTCTTAAGTGGAGACATAGATGTACTACCTAAAAATAGTGATATATTGGATTGGACCAAAGTGGATTAATTAACATGTCCAGTTACTTGGATTAATTCACTTTTGATGTTCATTGTGTGACCTTAATCCTAAGTCAAGTAATTGACTCCATGTGACAAATTGTAAACTTTGACATTCCAAAGGCTAAAACATCTTAAAGTAGTAGCTACAAATTTGATTAGGACCAATCTTCTTTTTAATAGTAAGCATAGAAGTTCACATGACTACTTTGTATCTTTCTTCTTACAAGTAAAAATTCCATGGGTTGAACCTGTAAACAAATAAAAAAGTTCTCACATAAATGTATATGGCTTGTACTCGATGAAAGCTTTACTTATAAATATAGAATCATAGCTCTTATAAAGAGTTAAGGTTATCCTTTTAAAAGGCATTATATGAGATAGAGAAAATGGATGAGGCCTTAATCATTTGTATGATAAATGATAAATTGTTCGCATGTGGTGAACAATCATTTTCATGTAAAGAGTATAATGGAATTTTAAGGTAAGGCAATCAAATAGGTGACTTTAACATTAAGTTGCATCATATGAGGTATTACACATATAACAAGGTCATTGGACTAAAATGTTATTTGTAACGCTTACATAATACAGTATATAATTGGGAGTGCAGTTTTAGGTCTTTAGTGGTATGGCTCTGAGATTAATAATTATGATTAATTATTCAATGTAGAATAATTAATGCATAGATTATTGGAGCCTAATTATACATGTCTAATTGGTCCCTCCACTAGCTCAACATAACTCTTTAACGAATGATTATTGATCAAAAAACCTAAAGTTAGATGCTTCTTAATATAGTGAAATAGTGCACCAGATACACTCATTTTAGGGAAATAGGCATTTGCTTCGTAAATAAATAAAAGATATTTTTTTTGTGTTATATAGGAATAAATTTAAATTAAATTGATATATGAAATTAATTATTTACATAATTAATTTAATATCTATAAAGTCTTGTATGAATATTTATTTGTAAATTAAATATGAATAATATTCTAAATAAATTAAGAAAATATTTTTATTTATTTTTAATTTGAGACCAAATTAATTATTTTACTATAGTTAATTTTATTTTGATAATTAGTACATTATCATTGTATTCAAATAAAATTGCCATGATTTTCTTTCAAATTAAAATTGGAGTTATAGAAAATTATCAGGCTACGTAAAATTAATGGTTTAATTAGAACTAATTAATACTCAGATTAAAAGCCAAAATAATATATGGCCACATTAGGGTTTGGATGAATTTTGGGCCATTCCTACACTAAGGTTAATGACAAAAAATGCTTTAAGGAGTAGGTAAAATAATTATTAAAATTAAAATTAGGGCCATCTTGTTACTTGATATAAATAAGAGGCAAGTGTCTAGGGTTTTAAGTTAAACTTTGGCATCACACTAGGCATTTCTAATCACAACATCTCATGATTCTAAACTTATTATCATAAGGTGGACATTGAAGAAAAGCAAGTCATACAAATCCCTAGTTGATCAAGACAAAGAGTGCCCACACACTCTACCATATGGAAATTAGAGAATAGTGGAAAAGGCTAGTTGGTTGAAGCTTTCACATAGATTTAGGAATTCTTGGATGAAATCTACAGATCAACAACTCAAGGACTTGATTATGATGCTTTTATTGTATATGACAACATGATCTAGTATGATCCGTTTAATTTTTTTTAATTTCATTGCTAAATTGATTTATTTTTTTCCAATAAACAAAAAACATTTTAAAGTCTGATGTTTCCTAGTTAATCATAATCTAGCTCACTAGCACCTGTGTCAAGACATCTTTTCAAAGTCCAATGTTACTAGAATGTCATTAACCAGCTTATTGGCATCTCTATTATTGCAACATACCCCGAGGTGGATCTTTGTGGATCTATAGGTGTATATGACTTAAAATATTTTTCTGATAAGGAAATATCTTCTTGACCAAGACTTTTCCTTTACAACATAATGAGAACAAGAAAGTACAGATTTTCAACTTGTGATACAGTAAAAGGGACCATAAGATGAATCACTCATCTTATTGGTCTAGGATAACCATCACAAAGTGGCCAATGCTTGGAGTCGCCATCGATCATTTTGGGCTAGGCATGATTGGATGCCTATTAAAACCTATGTCTTGAGTTACAAAACTTTAAACATCAATCCCATGGTCTATGCGGTACAAAGATTTTCCATTTGAGTTTGGGAGTTGGTTATGCAAGATAAGGCATGAACCTCTTTGCAATGCCTGAAGTCAGTACCTTACTAGTTATGTCTTATCTTAGTTTCGATTCTTTCGATCTTAACTTATCACTATTTTGATGTAACCTTCTTTTAATGCATGAATTTTATAGAAATACAAATCTAGGTTTTGATGAAAAGATTTAATCTCATATACGCCCCAGATAGATGGGGAATATAGAAATTTTTAATAAAAATGACCTTTGGATTTTACTTCGAAAATAGAATATTCCATTTTGGGTATTCGACCCACGCTGAACATCACTTTCAATTTTACTTGAAATGATTAGAAAATATGAATGCGAATAATCATCACAAAGAAATCACGTTAGTAAAGCAATAAATGAAGTAACATAACATGAACCATTCAATGTAATGATAAAAAGAAGGGATGGATTGCTAGAATTTATCTCGCAATTGGCGTTGATTATCTAGGAAGAACTGAATCGATAATTTTCGAGATGAATTGGGTTCCTTGATTGAACGAGGATTTTTTAAAAATAAAAACAAGCTTGACTCTTGACACGTTCATGGAAATTCAAGAAAAAGAAAAATTTAATTGTAGTTTAAAGACAAGGTTAGAGTATCCCCTCGAAAAGAGAGGGTTGGAGCATCCCCGTGGATAACAAATAATTTTGACAAAGGTAAATTTTTAAATCTTGACAATTTTGAAAAGCAAGGTTTGAGTATCCCCTCGAAAAGAAGGGGTTGAAGTATCCCTATGGATGACAAATCTGACACTCTTTAAAAAAGTTGAGTTGGAAAACTTAAGTTGAGAAAACTTTGTACTTTAGAAAATGAGTCAGCATTTTGACGATTTTTGGCAAAAGAAATTATTGTGAATAAGGATGGTAAAGATGTAAAAATAAAATAAAAAAATATTTGTGCCTTGATACGAGCCTATGGAAGGTCAGAGCATGTTCTCGAGGCTGGTCAGGGTGATATGGTGACATTTGAATGCCTCGAGATGAAGCTCGGAAAACAACTTAATTTTGACCATAACTAAAAACATTGGACAACATCGCGCTATCCCACTTTCTGAATTTATTCTAAATTTGTTTGAAGTTTTAGAGGGTGAACAAGATACCATTAGAAAGGTAACTCGACGAGGGTCAATCTAAAAATTTCCCAATATCCCATCCCCATAAATCCTCTAGCCATTTTTAGCCCCAAAAACACTTCAAAAAATTGTTTCATTGACTTCCATACTTCATTCCCATAGCTACCTAAACCACCACTAGAAAACTTTCAAGAACCTAACTTTCCATACAATTTGATGTTTAAAAAGCCTCACCATCAACCATGTCACCAAAAAGCTACTTTCTTTCATCTTTTTCTTGCTAAATAATAGCAAGGAGAAGGAAGAAATTGAGCCTACAGCCACTGTTTTGAGAAAAAGGGAAGTTCAAGTTTTTGGTGTATCCCTCTACCTTGATCTTTGTAGTTTTTGTTTTGTCATTAACATTATCTTAGTAAACCCTTTTTAGCTTTTATAGCCATCTCAGGACTCCCATGCATTTTTTTTGGCATTAGTTGTGGTAGTTTAGGATCTTAATGTTCTTTTTGGTGCCTTCATGCTGTTTGGTTAACTAAGCATGCTCCTTTGCATTTTCATCACCATAACAGCCTCTGTCCATGTAACCTTGCCATGTTCATTCCATATCCACATCCACATCTTCATCTCATGTTTAAAGCATGCATGTTAACATGTCCTAAGTATGCCCATACATTTCTAGCAGCTTGATAGGTTCCATGAAATAAAAATGCCTTCTTAGTAAAGTCTTTTTTTACACACGTTCATCCTAAGTATGTTCATGCATCCATCTATCATCTTCATGCATTCTTTTTTTCTATGAAAAATGTCATATTTGCTTGTGCATATATGTTCTCCATGTTCTATATTATGTTTGTGGCACTTTGCTTGTGTTGAGATGCTTGTTTGAATGCTAGAAAACCCGATTTCAAAAGAATATCCCCAAGTTAAGCACATGCTATCTCCCACACATGGAGAATAACAGGAGCTTAAGATTTTTATGAAGTTGGCATTCCAACCATGGGGGCAAAGCAAGTATTCAGTTTTGGATTCATGGAAAAATGAGTACAAGAATACTAGTTTTCAAAAAATGAATGAAGTCTTTTAGTTGAAAAATGTGAATCCTTGGTCCTTAGCCAAACACCCTTATAATGGCATGGTTAACAGGTTGTTCCATCATCCCAAACTACTCCGAGACTATGGAATAAACTCGTGATACCCATGTCAACCCCTTATCTTGATTATGGATGTTTAAACATCCATGGCTCGAGCTCAACCCAATGAATAACCAAAAATACCAAACACTTCCCCTGTTTTCTTCTGGTAGCGTGGTGGTCTAGTTTTTAAAAGTTATTGAAAAATAAAAAATGATTTATCTAGAATGTATTGGTATTTTTCCCTTGAAGGGTTTTGAATTACCTTCCCAAAGATATCTTATTTACCTTCAGATCATCTCGGATGAAATAGTTACAATTTTTCGAATCTTCACTGTCCAAAACCTTTGGTTCCAATGAGCAATTTATTATTCGAGCTATTTTGGCCCAACAAAACAACATTTTTGAATCCCTTAAATATTTTTCCAATAGAGTTCATGAAATTCCGTTTTTGGAAAGGTATTATTTGCATTTTAACAATACCAGATGAATCCAAAATGATTTTGTAAAGTCCATCATACCTTTACCCTGTACATGCTGCTAGTGTCGAGACAAGTTGAAGTTCAAAAATTAATTTCGCCTAGAAAGTGATTTTCTAGGATTTTGGGAATATTTTTACATTAATCCTCACTGAGTTACCTTTCCAATGGTACCTTGTTTACCATTGGGGACCTCTGGATGAGCTCAAAATAAATTCAAAAAGAGAAATGATGCAATGTTATCCTTTGTTTCTAGCCTTCCGAAATGCTCTTATTGAGGCATTCGAATGCCTCATGATCTACTCGGCTCATTGCCATGGCCTAAGCCCTTTAGACTCAGACCAAGGCTAAACAAAAGAGGAACATTTTAGCCAAAACTTTGGCTTTTGATTTTTAAAGATTCTTTTTTTCAAAAATATAGCCTATTCCTTTTAACATCGAAGATTTTTATTTTCGGTGATACTCCAACCCTACTATTCTGAGGGGATACTCCAACCTTGCTTTGAATGCAAATCTAATATCAAACCTCCATTTTTAGCGATACTCTAACCACACTATTCTGAGGGGATACTCCAACCTCACTTTTAATTCAAATCCAATATCAAACCTCTATTTTTGGGGAGACTCCAACCCCTACTACTCCAAGGGGTACTCCAACCCTACTTTTACCTCAATATGACATCATATTTTCACCTTTGGAGATACTCCAACCCCACTCTTCTGAGGGGATACTCTAACCCCACTCTCCATATTCCTTTTAAAATTCAAACTTTTTTCAGGACATCCTCGAGTCATTGAAAATTTTTTCTCCTCAAATTTCCACTGAATCCGACTAAGTTTTAACATTGTCGTCTCAACTATTCATCAATAATCGAAGCCAACTACGAGATGCATTTCAATCACTCTTTTTTTATGTATTTTGTGTGTTTATTTTTGTGTGAATTCATTTATTGCTTTCTTTCCTATCTTACTAATACATTTCCTCTTGTAAGGACCTCGAGCATTCATGTTTTTTAAAAAAAATTATTTTTAGAATCACAAAATGGTATCTCATGTCAGTATCTCTCTAGTGTCAGACATGAGATATTTATTTAAAAAAAAAACTATTTGGAGATCATTTTCATCAAAACCCCTGTATTTCTCACCTTTCCAACTTGCATAGGTGATAAAATTTTCATTAAAACCCAAACTCGTATCTTTACAAAATTTCATGCATTAGAGAGAATTATATTTAAATAATGATAAAATAAAATCGAGGAAACCGAGATTTAAGTAAGATATAGTTAGATAGTATCGATTTTTAAGCGTTGTGTGGGTGCTAATCCTTTTTCACACGTAACTAACTCCCAAACCCAAAACAATGAATCTCTAGTATGATTTTCAATAGGCATTCGATCATGATCGGTAACGACTCCAAGTTTATGGCCATTTCATGGTAGCCATCCAAGACTAGTCAGATGAGTAATTTGTCTGACAGAGCTTTACTCCTTCATGTTAAACTTCAAAATATTTTTTAAGTCAAGCACTTTGACCCTTCAGATCGTCCGAAGTTCATAAAGGCCGATTACGTGGAATGTCAATAATTTCCCTATACAAATACGGAGGGTTACTCATGAGAGACATAGGTAATTTACATTCGAGAAGTTATTGCTATGTTTATGCGAAGGGTTACTTAGGAAAGTAGATCGCTTACTTCCTCCAAATGATTGGGTTATAACCTTGCCATGGAGTTTGGCAAGACTCTAATGCATATGCAAGTGTGTAGCGTATGAAAGGGAAATGATCAAACCTTTTTGCTTACTCTCTACTACCATTTTTATCAATCTGATGATTATTTAAAAATAAGACAATCCTGACAATCATGTCAAACAAAAAATTAGTTAACAAAATGAAAAAAGGGTCATAGTTAAATAAGGATCGAAGATTGAAGGAACCGAAAACCTAGTAAGACACAGTTGGTTATTAGCCTAACTCTCTATACAGTCCCCAGCAGAGTCGCCAAGCTATCGCAATGCTCGGGGTGGATCCTCATGGATCTATAGGTGTATACGACGTAAAATATTTTTCTGACTATGAAATGTCTCTTGATCGAGACTTTTCCTTCATAATAAGACGAGAATAAGAAAGTACAGATTCTCAACTCGTGATACAGTGAAGGAGACCAATCGCTTATCTTATTGGTCTAGGATGATCATCACAAAGTGGCCAACGCTTGAAGTCACCACCAATCATTTTGGGCTAGGCATGATCAAATGCCAATTGAAACTTATGTCTTGAGTTGTGAAACTCAAAACATCAATCCCATGGTTTGCATGGTACAAAGATTCGCCATTTGAGTTTGGGAGTTGGTTACGCACAATAAGGCATGAACCTCTTCATGATGCCCAAAATTAGTACCTTTCTAGTTATGTCTTATCTCAATTTTGATTTTTTCGATCTTAACTCATTACTATTTTGATATAACCTTAATTTAATGCATGAATTTTATAAAAATACAAATCTAGGTTTTAATGAAAATATTTAATCTCATATATACCCCGGATAAATAGGGAATATAGAAATTTTTAATAAAAATGACATATGGATTTTACTTTTAAAATGGAATATTCCATTTTAGGCACTAGAGAGATACCCACGTGGAACATCACCTTTAATTTTACTTGAAATGATTTAAAAATATGCATGCAAATAATCAACACAAAGAAATCACGTTAGTAAGGCAACGAATGAAGTAACGTAACACGAACCATTCAATGTAATGATAGAAAGAAGGGATGGACTATTGGAATTTATCTCGCAATTGGCGCCAATTATCTGGGAATAGTGGAATTAACAATTTTTGAGATGGATCTGGGTTTTTTAATTGAACGAGGGTTTTTTCTAAATAAAAATGGGCTTGAATCTTTTCATGTTCATGGAAATCCTAGAAGAAGAAAAATTTAATTATAGTTGAAAGACAAGGTTGGAGTATCTTCTCAGAAAGATGGGGTTTGAGTATCCCCGTGGATGACAAATAATTTTGACAAAAGAAGATTTTTAAATCATGACAATTTTGAAAAGTGAGGTTGGAGTATCCCCTCGAAAAGAAGGGCTTGAAGTATCCCTGTTGATGACAAATCTGACACTCTCTAAGGAAGTCGAGTTGGAAGACAAAACTTTGTGATTTAGAAAATGAGTGAGCATTTTGACGATTTTTGGCAAAAAAAATTATTGTGAATGAGGATGGTAAAGGTGTAAAAATAAAATAAAAAATATTCGTGCCTTGATACGAGCCTATGGAAGGTTAGAGCATGTTCTCGAGGCTAGTCTGGGTGATATGGTGACATTCAAATGTCTCGAGATGAAGCTCAAAAAATAACTCAATTTTGACCATAACTGAAAATAGAGGACTGCACTGCGCTATGCCATTTTCTGAATTTATTCTAAATTAGTTTAAAGGTTTTAGAGGGTGAACAAGATATCGTTTGAAAGGTAACTCGACAAGGGTTAATCTAAAGATACTCCCAATATCCCAAAGAATCACTTTCCAGGGCAATAAATTTTCAAGTTTGGATTAATTACGCTATTAGTAGAGTATACGAGGGATAAATGTGTCAAAGTTTGAAAAATCACCCTAGACTCGTTTGGTATCAAAAATTTTCAAATGATACCTTTATGAAAAGGGAATTTCATGAGCTTTTTAGGAAAAATGTTTGAAAGATTTTGTAAAATCATTTAATGGGTTTGAATGGCCCGATCAAAATACATGTTGATTCAGGGGTTCTAGACAATTTAGATTTGAAAAATCATAACTCTCTCATTCGGAATGATCCGAGGGTTAACAAGACATCATTTTAAAGATAATTTGACACACTTTAAGAGAAAAATATCACAAAATTCATGAAAAATCATTTGGGATTTTAAACTGATTTTTCAATTTGCAATAGTTGTGCTACTAACGGGGATAAAGTAAAGCAAGGGATTTTTTTATTTTTCTTTGTGTTTTTGGGTCCAAACTTAGGTCATTGACATTCGAACGTCCATGACAGAAGGGAAAGAGTGACATAAGTGTCATGAACTTATTGGCATAGCCCCAGAGTAGTTTGGGATGTTGAAATAGCATGTTGATCATACCACTCAAGGTTTCAACTCAAAAACAAGGCAAAAACATTTCAAGAACAAGTACAGGGCCATTTTCATTGGAAAATTAGAAGATTTGAGCTCGTTTAACCAAGATTCCAGATCTGGAAAACTTAATTTTCCCTAAGATTTTTTTTGCTAACTTTAAGGAAAATGCTAAGTTCATGCTAATCCTCATTGGTTGACATTAACATGCTTGGCTTAGGGAGGTTTTGAAAACCATTTTTTTTTACAGCCATCAAACATGCACTTAGACAAAAAAACAATGAACATACAAGGGGATGGCACATAACATGAATATGGATGCTAACTTTACCAATAGTCTTGACAAAGAAAGTGATATGCACATATCTCATGAAGTGAACCATGCTGAAAATGATAATGATTCATGACAAAATACAAGTTAACGTATAAACATGCTTGAAACATGCTAGGCTAAGGATTTGTCCATGGATTAAACATAACATGATGCATGGATATGGCATAAAATGCATGAACAAGGGCTATCAAAAATAATGAGGATGAAATGAGACACTTTGCACATCAAAAGGGGCATCAAGGCATCCAAATCCTAAGCTACCATAACCAAAAGCCACAATAATGCATGAGAATCCTAAGAGGGTGGTGGAAGCATGGAAAGCTCACTAAAATGATGAAGATGCTGAAAAACCAAAAATAAAAGTGATTAAGTAGGAAGTTATACCAACAAAGCTTCAATTTTGGTCAAGTGGTTGAAGCAGTACAGATAGCCTAAATTCCCCTTTTCTTATTGTTAATTAGCAAGAAACGTGAGAAAAGAAAGGCTTTAGTTCTAGTATGGGTGAGGATGATTCTTCAGAGTGTATAGTGGCTGTGAGTGAGTTTTTAGGGCTATTTTTGGATGCTGAGTGAAGGGTTACGGGATTCTATTTTTTTATGTGTGAATGAGTTGGGAAAGTTGAAACAAGCTAGAAAAAACCTTTTTTTTTAGCTGAGATATTGATGACCTATTTATACTAGCACTTTGGAGCTAAATTAGAGGTGTTTTTGCTCATTTCTCAAGGGGACAAAGTTGTGACAGCTGATGGCTATAGGGTGGCTGTAAGAAGTAATTTGCTACTAATGTGATGGACGTAGGGTGGCTGGCTTGATTGCTGAAATCAGATACTAGCAAATAGGGTGGCTGATGGGGATTGTCGATATTCTATGTGCTTGGCCTTTACGAACTTCGAATGATCTGAAGGGCCAAAGCATGCTTGACTTAAAAAATATTTTAATGTTTGACATTAAGGAGTAAAGGACCGTCAAACGAATCACTCACCCGACTAGTCTTGGATGGCCACCATGAAGTGCCCATAAACTCAGAGTCGCCATCGATCATTTTAAGTTAGGCATGACCGGATGCCTATTGAATATAATACTAGAGATTTGTTCTTTTGGGTTCGGGAGTTGGTTATGTGTGGGGAAGTGTAGACACCTTATTTTGTCAGGGCTAATTTTTAGCAATCTGGAGCATGGACGTAAGAGGGGGCGATAATCGCCGGGCAACGCTGTCACCCGACAAAAAAGTATTTTGAGGATGTCAAGAAGGCCAAGGGATCATATCAAAGGTAAATGCAAAGATGTGGCATCAAATGACGTAGTCCAAGGTATCCAGGGACAAAATATATGAGAAAATTCATAATTTTACTTGAATGTATCGATACATGGTTCTCA
>JBBYHK010260235.1:10245-28848 GCA_038382065.1 Adansonia grandidieri | reverse complement strand
AAGCTTAAATAAAGGATTAGGAAATGACATTAAAGCTTTTCATTTGCAAATTGATTGCAGCAAGGTCATTCAAGCTAATCACAACATGGCATTTTATGTGTCAAATTTAATTATAAAGTTTTACCTCCAAATGTTTGATATTGATGAGTTGTCTTAATGCCTTTTTGAAGTTGAATATTATTTAATTTGATTTAATTTGTTAATGGGATAAATGACTTCATCAAGAAACTTCTCACTCAATCAATTTTGTATAATGGAAAGAAGAAGGCACAAATGAAAATCCATTCAACCATTAACAAACAATATTAAGTGCTAATATGATCTAAAATATCAATAACCTTTTAGTATAAACATTTTCAAATAGGTGATCTTGGTAGATACAACAACAATATCCTTAATGTGCTTACCTTATAGTGCAATTATACAAAATACATGCTAATTTTTAATTTACTTTTAAGCTTAAAATTAAGCAACTTCAAATTGTTAAAAGCGTAAAAATAAATCAAAATTACTAAAAGAAAACTAAAGATACCATTTGTTCTTTGATTTCAGCAATGGAATTAGTGTTCTAACTTTATACTCATTTGATTTACCAAACCTTCAAGAATATTTATATTTAATATACACATAAGAAAAAGAAAACCATAAAATTTTTCATGAAAAGTCCAAAAAATCTAGAGTAAATATGATTTAGCAAAAAAACTTCTACAACATGGAGAGTGCTAAAGCTCATGTTAGAGAATATATTCTTTTAGTGATACTATAAGTGTAAATACAATTTCAAGGAGTAATAGTAATTTGAAAGAAACGAAACAATTAATAGCAAAATTTCAAGTTAGTTTTTTCACAATACCTGAATGTAAAAATTGAATAAATACCTTTGCAGATCATTCCAAAACAATTTCTCATCTGTTTGTGCCAATACGAAATCAAAATCAACATTATACTTTTTATTTCTTAGGTCAAGGTACAATATCAATTCTTTAAAAAAAATGTTGTAATAACTCCAACAACTACATGAAATCTTTGCTATATATAGCTATAAACATAATGTTTATTAT
This sequence comes from Adansonia grandidieri, assembly GCA_038382065.1. Taxonomy (NCBI): domain Eukaryota; kingdom Viridiplantae; phylum Streptophyta; class Magnoliopsida; order Malvales; family Malvaceae; genus Adansonia; species Adansonia grandidieri. The sequence continues at coordinate 27,787 of JBBYHK010260235.1, read as the reverse complement.
TATTAGAATTTATTTAACGACATTGTCTATGATTGATTCTTAATTTCTTTGTTCTTGAATTATTCACATAATCATACTCATATTTTCTTTCATTACCTATACTATTAATTTCAACCATTATTCAATGCTTAAGAAAGTTAAAATCAGAAAAGTAAAGCTGAAATACTTCACTTACCCGATGAAATCTTATTTGTGCACTTGTTTTTATCTCAAAGACAGTTCACGTCATAAAATCTTTTATGTTTTCAACATTACTCTATTAAAAAAAATTTTCAATTATTTTTTATTTTGAAGACTGTAAGGAACCAAATTGAAAATAAAAACTAATTAATCTAAAATGGAAACAAACATGGGAAGGGTTGAATATGTTTACCTACACATAAAAAAAATTATGAATATCTACTTCAAAATATATAATATGTTACTCAATCCTCAAAATCATAAGCTAAACATAACAATGTAAAGTTTTTTTTTTCTAGATTCAAACATAATTTACATAAATAACTTACTTAAAAACTAAATATAAATAAATATCCAACAAAAAAAAGAATTAGATACCTACCATATTGTATGAGAAAAATATTGATTCACGAAATCAATTTTCACCATTTTTAGTAATATAAAAAAAATCAACACTTTGATTAAAAAGCAAAAGAAAATAAAACTAGTCTCCAAATATTCAAATATACAAACGTATTAAAACTAGTAATAAATTAGTTATGTTGTTATATTAAAAATAAAAATAATTTTCTAAATCTAAAATAAAAAGTAAAACTAATTAGTTTTTCACTAAAAATGTTACTAAACAAATTAATAAAAAGTTTACCTTCTATAGATTTTTTTAAACTCTCTCTTTGCTTTTTTTGATTAAATTTTCTTCTTTTTCTGCTTTTTCTTAATCAACTATTAGTTTGTCAAACATACAAAATCAAACAAAACTACTAACATGAGAAAAAAAAAAAAGAAAGAATATCCAAGAAAAAAAAATGTTTTTTGAACATTTTTCTATAAAGCTCAATCTTGTGATTCTTGCTCACATGTCTCTTTTTTTCTTCTTCCAATTCTCTTTCTTTACTCTCTCAAATCTATTCATATAATCTTATCAAGATTTTATTTATACAGGCGCGGAAAAGATTTCAGGTCAAACATTACAATTTAAAGAGAAAATTAAACATCAATAAAAATTTTTTTCTATAAAAATAAAAGCAATATAAATGAAATTAACACTAAAATGAGAAATGCAAGTGCTATATTTAAAAAATTTAAGCACTTCTTGAAATAGATGAAAAATAAAAATAAAATAAATAGGTTATGAGAAGCAGAGTTAATTCACTTTAGTTAGTAAAAAAAATAATTTAAAAAATTAAAAAAAACCAACAAAATCTTAAAAAATAAAGCAACATACATTTTTGTTTATATTTTCAAATGAATTTTACTTTCATTTTGCCTGATCTTTCTTCCTTCAAGCTTAATAATTCTAAGCACAAAAAAGAAAAAGAAAAAGAAAAACTTAAAATCAATAAATGAAACAATGAACTAAAGACCCACAAAAAAATTCATAAAAAATCTAGAATTTGAACATCCGATTTGAGCTTAAAAATACAAATAAAATCATCATAAACATAACTGAAGATATCATTTTTTTCTCTTTATCTTCTTTTTTTTTTCTTATTTCTTCCCTATCCAAAGCTTCTTTCCTTTTTTTTTTTCTACCTAATCCCATTCACAAATCCACCCATAGCTTTCTTTCATCTTTTTTTTTTTCACCTCATGTCATTCTTCATATCTATCCATCATAATTTCATATCGTTTTTTAATATAAAAAATGTATAATCAAAAGATAAGATATGAATGACACTAGTATTTCAGAAAATACCATTTCACTCAATTTTAATCAGATCAACCAAATACAGCATAAAAAACCTTAAAAAAGCTGAACCCAACATAACCATCCACGAAACATAAACCCTTAATAACTCAATGACAAAAATAATCTCATATATTTTCAAGAATACCTTAAAAGTATGAGGACTCAAAAATAAAAGATTACATATATATATATAAATATATATAATATAGCTATCAACTTATATACGTGTATTTGTTATATTTTTTGTACTAATAAATTTGATTTATCCAATGACTCTAAAATATATGAGCAAAGAATAAGGCAATCATGGTATTTTTGGCTTTTGCTAGTTACGTATGAGAACCCTTTTCCTTTCCTTCCTACATTGTTCAATATTTTATATGAATTATTTTTTAATATTTTATACTTAACTTTTAGATCCGTTAACTTTGATTTAAACTTAAAAAATTTAATAAATTGATTCGAATTTAAATTTGATTTAACTTGATTTGATAAAAAAAAAAAAAAGCTAACAACCAAAAGTCCACTAGCTCAAACCTAAAAATGATTGGAATCTAGAACGGCTTGAAACCAATACAATCTGAACCTGAAATGGCCTAAACTTAAAATGACTGACCCTGATAAACCTAAGTATTAAACCTAATTGGCCCGAACGTAGAATGACCTGAACTTGATTAATTTAAATGTTAAACTCAACTGACCTGAACTTTAAATGACCAAATTGAAATGATCCAACCAAAAACTAACCCAACTCGCCTAATTGACAGATATAACTAAGTTCCATTACCTTTTCATTTTTCATATATCTTATAAATTAGACTTGATACCATAATACATAAATATAATATATCTAGTAAATATGAAAATAATATAATAATTACAAACATGATTTAAATATAATCAACATGATAAATTATAAAATATATCATATTTTTATTTAAAATTGACATATTTAATAACTTATATTATATTCATATTTATACTATTAATATAAAAATATAAAACATAATACACTAACACTTACACAAATTATTGAGGTTTAATTGTACTATCACTAGTGCCACTGCTTGACTGACAAAAATATTTATGAGTTTTCGGTTGCAAATTGAAGTGTGCTTTTGGTCCCCTTATTACAAAAGGCAGGGATGTACTCTGTTTGGTAAAATATTTTGTTTGATGCTAAAAGGCAAAAAAGGCTAACATTCAATGGTATATCTAATAATCGATAGTTTTTATTGTTCTTTAAGTTAAAAAGTAAAAGGGCTCACATTCAATGCTAAAAAGTAAAATATTTTATTGTTTTTAAGTTAAAAGAATATATTTAATAATTTATATATTCGTATATTTAATGTAATTTTTAGATATAATAAGTAATATTTAAGTTTTATTTAGATAAGTGATGATATTAGTTTAATGAAATTAAAAACTGTACTTATGATTAGTTTGTGTAGCAATATTAAGATTAATGGTAAGATATGTTATTTGAACGCAATGTAACAGTGGCTATGAGATGTAAATAAAAATGGCTATTAAAAATAATATTGTAAGAGTATACTGGTAAATTATTTATATATATATTTAAATAATATTTAAAATTTTAATAATATTATTTTATATATTTTAAAATATATTAATAAATTATTTATATATATTTTAATAGTATAAGATATATTATATTATATTAAATAAATTATAAATAAATTTTAATATGTTTAAATAATTCAAAATTTTAAAGTAAAAAATTTAATAAAATAAAAAATTGAAAAGGGCGTAAAGTTACAGGTAAAGTTAAATTTGGTAATATAGATAAAGTAAAAATAACTAAAATAGATACAAAATATAACATAATACTAAAAAATAATATAAATATAATACAAATATATAAATATTTTAAAATTTATATAATATAAATTATTAATATATAAAAATTTATATAAATATTAAATATCTTAAATATAATTATCATATAATAAAATATATAAATATAATATTAATATATACATTAATATATTAAGGCAAAGAGACACTTCGCCCCCGCCTGCTACCGCCGGTGAAAATTTTAGATTTTCACCCAAGTTAAGTGCATCACTGGGTGCAATTGAAATGGACTCGGCAATGTTGTTAATAGATTTCCCCCAATGTCCGAGTATGTCTAAATCTAAATGAGACCTCAATCTACAATAAAAAAAAAAAAATACTCAAATGGCATTTGAGTAAAAATAGACTGGCAAAAAAAACATTCACATTTAACTGTCACTATCTGCCAGCGCGACGTCGTTCTTTTTCAGCTCCTCCTTTCCATGCACGAAGTCTCTTTCAAAATCTCCCCGCAGAATCCAGAAATAAAACACCGTCGTTCCCATCGGTGCAACAGTTTTCTTTTCCTTTCTTTTTTTTTTTTTTAATTCAATTTTTTTAGTTACAAATGCAGCCTGTATTTTGCTTTAAATTGTTAAAAAATAAAAACTAGATTTTGCTTAATTTAGCTATAATGTTCTTTTTTATCCTTTTAATCTAACAAATTTTCTGTTAAATTTGTTTATCTAATCATTATTTCTGTCGGTTTTATGTTTTCCGTTTAAATTTTTTTATTTTATTAATTTTTTTGGCTTTATTATTCAGCAAGAACAGCAGATTTGCTTTTACAAAGGGAAAAAAAATGAAGGGACAAGGTGAAGAAGACGAGAAGAACGAGAAAATCATTCGCAGCCTCTTGAAGCTTTCCGAAAATCGCCATTGTATCAACTGTAATAGCCCGGTAATTTCCTCTTAACAATTTTCTTTTTCCTTTTTGATTGATTAAATTTGATTTTTTTTCAAGTGAAAAATTCCATCTGAGTATTACTTTTACGTAATATATTGTTTGCACTCTTATTTCTTTTTAAGTAGTGTTAGATATTTTCTTTGACGTTCCTTTAGATTTGTGAAGAAGTATAGAAAATTTGAGTATATTTATATCGGAAATGTCTAAAGCACAAACATTTCTGTCATATGAGTTTGTAGGTGTCAAATATGTATTCGATGAGGATATAATTGTAATATGACAAAATATATACGGTGCATGCGAGGATACATAAAAAAAGTAAAATAAAATCGGACATAATCAAAATATGGTTATGTCCAGATATTACAGGCACGTCTAGCGATTGGATGAAGGTGTTTTTTTTGCATTTTTCTCTCAAATAAAGAATCAACAAGAAGTAATTTAGTTTTAATGAGTTTTTTAATATTCATGCTTCTATATTCAAAATTTGCATGTTAATATTTAATTGAAAAGTATCAATTTTTATTCTATATTATTATATAATAATTTTTTATTTATGTGTCTTACGATACTCATATCCAAATTTTTTAAAAATTTTCATGTTATCATATTAATATCATTTTGTAATTGTATCAATACTTTTTAGTCAAAAATATACTTTTATTTGATATTCATCCTAAAATTAGGGTCCGTGTAATATAGTTTATATATATATATATATTAATGCATGTAATGTATGTGCAATGACTTAGCACGCGGCTTGTAACTTGTGAGCAGGGACCTCAATATGTCTGTACAAATTTTTGGACATTTGTCTGCGCAACATGTAGCGGAATACAGTTAAGTATTTCCTGTGATTTCAAATCTTTTTTTTTTTTTTAATCTTGTTTTATGGCTCCTTTTAATTGTTAATGTAGTCGTGAGTTCACCCACCGAGTGAAATCCGTATCAATGGCCACATTTACTGCAGAAGATGTTAGTGGTCTTCGCGGAGGGGGGAATAAGGTAATAATAATTAATTACTCGAGATGGTAATGAATAGTATAGATTTAGATATATGTAATTATATGATTTATTTTTTTGTAGATTTGGTTGTAGATTCAAAAGAGATGTTGATATGAATGGGTTGAAATCCCCATAATTATTTTTTCATCTATTATTATCCTATACGATCTTAATCATTATTTATATATTTTACTTTGATTTGATTTTAATAATTCATAGGTGGGTCCTGTAGATATAAATAGTATTGTAAATATATTGAAAAAAAGGGAAAAAAAAGTAATGGATGAGATCTCAACTCAAATATTAACTATTAGATATCCATTGTTTGAGTTCGTATTATTTTTACGGATAATAAATTTGGAAACGCAAATCCCCTATCCAAATCCATATTACTTTCAGATATTTGAATCTATTATCATTTATTATAAAATGCAAAAAAATTGGAGATAACTAAAGCTTAGTACATAGGTTAGCTACTTATTGAATTTTGATTATTTGCGGATTTCAAATTTGACAGATAATATTATTTAACTTGAATTCGGATTTAGATTGTTATAAATAGATTTAATGTAATAAATAGATTTACTATGGATAATAAATAGATTTAGATTTTAAAGTAGTTATGCGGATTCAAATTTAGATATTCTAAAAAAATGCAACTATCTGATTCGTTACCATCTCTATCAATTACTAAACATACTTGATCGTTTTATGATATGTGAATTATAAACATAATACAAATATAAATTTATATAAAACGAATTGTTAATATTATTAAAAATTTATATAAATATATAATACACATGTTTATTGGTTAATTTATTTCAATCTCTCCATCTTGTAGCGTGCAAAGGATGTTTATTTCAAAGAATGGGATTGGGAACGTCAATCTTTTCCTGATAACCGGTTTGTATCCTGTTCATGTTTCAACTTATTTGAAGATGATAATGGATTGGGAAATGTTAATAATATAAAATCTACTGCAGTCTTGTAATCCATCTTATTTTATAGCGTATATTAAAATTTTTAATATCACTGTCATCTTTTTAGGTGTTAGTTACATTTATAATTGCCTCTTCTTGCTCTACCCCATCACATATTTCTTGATTATTTCTAGTTCTTTCGATAAATCCGAAGTAAGCTTCAAATGTTATCAAGTTTTGTTAGTATTAACTCATATGCTTGGAATCAGTAACATTGAGGGGCTCCGGAAATTCATTAAGCATGTGTACGTGGATAGAAGATATATTGGTGAGAAGAGTAATATTGACAGGCCTTCGACTCCTAAGAAGGTAAGCTAATTACTTAAGTTTAACATGGCCCGAGAGACATGTTCATTTGTGTTGAAAGTTAAGTTAATAGGACTCGAGTGTGAATGTAAATATATGTTCGACACAATATATTTAATTTGTTAAATTTTTTTAATATATTTAAAAGATTTTAAGAAAATAATATTTTATACTTATGTCTAGAATATGTCAATATAAATACTTCAAATAAAATGAAAAGTTGGAGTAATATAGGTCAGAAGTATAGTGAATAGTGATTGAATCAACTTGAAGATGCATTCATCTTCTAAAAAAATTTTTTTGACCTGTCACATAGGTTGAAAGGGATGATTCTTTTACTCATCGCGGTGTCGTTCATAGAATGCTATGTTCCGATATCCATGAACAACGCAGCATTGGGAGATCTGGATCTAGTGGAAAAGGTGATGAAAGAAATTCAGGAAACAGTTATGGTGAACGAAGAAATCAGGGAAACGGTAAAGAATCCCGAAAACGTGTTGATCGAAAGAGAATTACGGCCTACTTCGAAGTAGTAGACGACAGGTTTCGTGACGATGTATCCGAAGCTACGATGCCAGAGGTGAACTGGGCTTCTAACAGTACAAACAATCTGCAGAGAAGGCTTTCAAACCAGCACGTTGCGCTAGATTCATCGAGGCCCCGAGAGGTGCGTTCGCTTCGGGATATTTTAGATAAAATTCCATCTCTGCGACTAAGCGAAGCCCCTAAAGAAGATGGTAGTAAACCTTCTGAAGGTTCAATCCATATGCAGGTAAGTCTCTCCTAAATTATGCCCTGATAGCTAGTATTTTATGCTTAACAGTTAGGGTAGAAGTTATATGCTGTTCTTGTGTTATTTTACTCTATGTTTATATTCAACACATATTCGAACATCAGTAAAAAAGTATGATCTTTCAAATATATAAAAAAATTTATTTTAAAATTAGAAATACTTATGTCAAATTCATACCCGAATCGAAGTAATATAGATTTTACTTTTCGTTTAGCTTCAGGACCTTTTGAATGCCCTGATGCAGTTAATTTCTTTGGTTTTTGGTGTTTACCAAATATTTTTCCAAGTTACCGTCATGGGTTTTTCTGTAAGTTAATTATGCTAATGAATGTAGTGTTTTAGAGGTTCTCTATCTTGTTATTTTCAACTTATAGAGGGCCACACAGATTAAAAATATATTACTCAGAATTTCATAGTTCAAGTGTTAGATATATGTATATGTCTGGTATGAATATGTTTAATTTTTTAAATTTTTTCATGAATATGAAAAATTCACAAAGCTTCATATCTTGTACCCTATATCTTAATATATATTGGCTACGGGTGTTAGCCATAACTGCTTTAAGAAATTTGAAGAGTCAAAGCAACGTAAGTTTAAAATTGCTTCCTCTCCTCTTACGAATAATGCTGAAAATTAGTCAGCATAACACTTAGTCATGAACTTTTTTTTTTTTTTTTTTGAGAATTCTTGATTGACATTGTTTATGCTTGTAAGGCAGAAGGTTACCTTCAACAGTTGAATCCTCATGGCCTGCATTTTGATTTATGTGTTAAGAAATGGCTTATTACCATATTTCTATAATTTTTTGTTATGTTGTTTCGATTCTTTATTTTTTTAAGTACTCATATTCAATATTGGTATTCGATGCATATTTGGATATTGATATAGAACCCTCTAAGGCCCTCCGAATATATGAAAAAATATAAAAAAAATTTAAATATATCTATCTCAGATACGTACTAATATTCGACACTCTTACTCCAATACGAGTAACGAAAATTTTCTTAACGTTTCTTTTCTCATTATAGCAAAATCTCCATTGCAGAGGGCTGCATCTATTAAAACAAGACACACTGATGCATATTCTGTGGAACCTAAAAAGCTGGATTCTATGGGATTTGAAAAGAACAATTTAGGAAGCCCAGTTAATATCAGTTCTGACCCTGACCTTGCTTCAAAACAATCACCAAAATCTAGTAATCAGTCCATTTCAAAGCCAGCAAGTTCACCATATTCTAATATTTCTGTAAGCATCGACTGTCCTGCTCAGAGAACTCAATCAAAGGCTGCTGCTTCAAATGCAAGAAATATGGAATCTGTAGTTCCCGCAGCTAAACCTACGAACATTGTGTCGAAGAAACCGAGAACTGGCAGCATGCTCGCCGCGGAAATCGCTAACATGCCGAGGACACCAAGCAGTAGTGGCATTTCTCCTTCTGCATCAGCAAGCAATGTATTGAATTCATCCCATACTTCCACTTTTCCCAGTCCAAAAGCTTCCGTAGTTAGTGCCGTATCATCGTTAACATCTAGCCACGGCGGTTCCTCTAGCGAAGCTAATCATGCAAAACAAGGGAAAGGCATGAGTCAATCTACTTCCCCAGTGCCTTCAAGTAGTCCAAATATGCAGCCATCTCAATTTGTCCCACGGCATAGTCCTCAAGCCAGTTCTGGAGTAGTAATGGAGTCTCTTCCTTCAGTGCATAAATTGAGTGGGAAAAAGGAATTCCAAGGGGTAACTTAAAGTTTTTGTCTGTTGATTTACATTTCCAATCTATATTATTTTGACTCTTCATTTTTCTTGAAATATTTGTGTATAACACTTGTATTTAATGTATATCTGGACATGGGTATAGAATATGATTTTCCAAAAACCTTTTAAATACATAAAAATTTTGAAAAAAATTAAATATACCCATATCTAACATTCACACCTGAGTCTAAGTAATAAAATTTCTAATCATTCTAGAGTTGCTTTGCATAGAGATATTTGAATTCTACATATTTTATTGAAACTTTTCATCTTTTATGCAAAATAAAGGATAAAAATGATCTGTGTTGCTCGGACTCATGTGCGAGTACTGGGCATGGGTATGTTTATTTTATTTTTTTCAAGATTTTCATGTTTTGGAGGGTCCTTGGAGGATCATAGCCATATACCTTTATTCGGATATGCATTTGACATGGATACTTCAAGAAAAATGAAGAGTTGAAGCAAATAGAAAATGATGCTATCCTGTTAATTCGTTTCTTTCTTATTCTTGAGTTTTTCTATATGTTGTCTCTATGCAGGGTCATGGGAGCGGTCCTGCAGTATTACCGGATTCTGGTCCTTCAGAGCAGAAATCTGGTGGAAGAAAAGAACTTCCACAGGTAAATCGTCGTTCCTTTGTTGTACATTTGCATCTTTTCACTATTATTTCAGTAAGAGAAATTTGGATTTCGTATTTTCTACGTATATATTTACTTTGAGCAAAACAAGGAAGAGATGATTTTTATTCTTGTATTAGTATCTATGTTACTCGGATTGATGGGTATGTGCTTGATATGAATATAAATTTTTTCATGTACTCAGAAGATTTTCGAAAAATCATATTTCTATATTTATATCTGTAAAAATGTCAAACACATATACTTCATAAAATGAAGGGTCAGAGCAATATAGGTATCTAACTCTATTCTGAATGTTTTGCAGCACCTTTTTGTAGCAACCCCGTCATCAGTAGCTCCTGTGCAATCATCCTCAGGGTGCCAAGCACTTCAAGCGCATGTCACGGGGCAGGGTTTGCAATATTCATCAGCTCCAGCACAATTTCCGGGGTGGCAATCACTTCAAGCACATGTCAAGGGGCATGGCTTGCAGCATTCATCAGCCTCTGGGTGGCAAGCACTTCAAGCTCATGTCATGGGCCATGGCTTGCAGTATTCATCAGCTCCTGCACAATCCCCTGGTTGGCAGCCACTTCAAGCTCATGTCATGGGCCACGGCTTGCAGTATTCTTCTACAGTGGTAAATTCTTCTCAGAATAAGTTACTCATTCAGAATGTCTTGACTTCTTTCGTAATGACTCTCTAATTTCTATTATCTGGTTACTTCTACAGCAAGTGCCAACTTTGTATCAACCAGCAAAATCAGCAAACACTTTTGATCTTAACAACGGGGCACATCCTCAATCCCCAACGGTACACTTCTAAATTCATTTTTAATTGCAGTAATCTAAGTCACTTAGACTCAAGTTTGAATGTCGAATGCGGATGTATTCGACACGGGTGTCAAATATGAATACTTCAAGAATGCTAATTCTAGTTTTATTTGCTTGTTAATGGAATTATTCCTAGTTTTCTACAATCCTAGTCATAGGCAGCCCTGCAGACGCTCTATGTCTTCATACTTGATTAATTTGCTCAATTTTGACACTAAGAGGCTCAAGCATGCTAAGGAAATTTTGCTAGTAAAGGAACCTATGTTACTCTGATATGGTACATGTCCGACATATGTATATTCAAAATTTTAAAGTTTTATCATTTATTTGGAATATCCTTAGAGAGTCATCTTCATATCCATGTTTAGATATATGTTGAACATGATTATTTAAAAAAATAAAAAAATAGCATAACATAGAAGGGAGCTAAATTCTAAGGAGAGATTGGCCATCGATGTTGTTGAGTTACCGGTGGAGATCCCTGAGAAGATGCAAACAACTAATTGTAGAGATTCATTTTGTTGCTTAAAGCGACTGCTGGGTAGCATAATATTCATGATCGAACCCATATTGGTGTCCATTGTTTTAGATAGGCTACCTAGCTTAAACATATGTTGGAAATTTAAATAGTGACTATATGGTGATGTAATAGACGTTATTTGTGGTTTTGGTTCTCTTTCCATTATTAATATTTATCGCAATTGATCGTCATAACATCAATTATATCTACAACCGATAAATACAATAAATGCGATGCAACTCAAAATGCATCTTCGACCACAAATTTAAATGTCGATGCGACATCTGGTTCCTAAGTCTTCCAAAAATCTAGTGTTTTTTTCTTCTTCTGCTAGAAGATATCATAAGAAAAAAGGACATTTTAGTTATTTCTGCTGAACCCTAGGTAAATCAGCAAATCTCATATAGTTTCTATACGCAGTTGAATATATTCAGCATGCTCATTTGATTTGCACGTTACAGTCATCTTCCATGGCTTCTTGGCAAGTATCTCAACCTAATGTATCGGCATCAACGCATTTATTGCAGTCTTCCAGCCTAGATTCCCCTTCTATAAAATGGTTGCCAGCACAGTCATCCCCTTATGGGACGCTACCTTTTCAGCCATTATCAAGCACTTCAGGAATGCCTTCGAGTAAGTTTCCATATATATATATATATATATATTATCTTACTTGTCATTACAAGGTTTTCTTCATTTTTTTTAATCTGAAATATAATTAAATAATCCCTCAGGTTCTTACATGGGGCAACAATTACCCAACAAGCTGCAACCTGGTGGCCAATTCTTTACCCGTTCAGTCCAAAGCTCTTCTTCAGGAAATCCCTTTGCATAAAATTTCACAAGCGAGGCTACTCCAATACATATTTATCTCTCTCTCTCTCTCTCTCTCTTTCTTTATATATATATATATATATATCAAAGTCTTTTACCTACAAATGTGACTCATGTACAAGTTATGGCATAGAGGGTTTAAATTTGACGTTTATATTTAATGCATCAACAGTGTATAAATTTATATATTATTGGTTAACAAGATAATATCACTTTATTAAAAATAAATTTTTTATGTTTATTTTAAAATTTTTAATAAAGTAGTATAATTTTTTTATTAATAATATATAAATTTATAAATTATTATTGTATCAAACGTTTAAAGAGATTAGTGTGATGAGATGAGCTTTCAAATTTTAGGTTCGAGTCATGATTGTACATGTTACTATTAGTATTGATAGAAATGTTCAATCCACTCTGTAATTAAATATGTATTTTGGCTTAGTTAAGAAACGTTTTTAAGAAGAGTATAAATCATAATTAAAAAAATTAGTTGACAGATAATAGTGAGTATAGTATGTTGCCGCATATGGGTTGTTGATTCACTTGTCCCGAGGTTAGGTAATTGCTTTAGATTAATGGTGTATCTGATATTTAAAAAAATTTAAATAAAAATATTAAATTTTAAAATTGGGTAATGCAAAAAATAAACTTATTAAAAAATGGTTAAACCTTTGTTTCAATATTTAACCATTGAGCTTAACTTGACTCATTCATTTTTTAATTATATATTATATTATTTTTATTTATTTATATAATAATACAGTGTAAATATTAAAATACATATTAGATTGTCCACGTTTAAGAATTTAATAAAAGAAAAAATATAAAGTAATAAAGATTAAATAAAAAAATAATTTTATTTTTTTTAAAAGCATGATTTGTGTTATCTAATTACAAATATAAGTTGTATTGAACAAAATTTGATATCCGTTTTTTGGACAAGTAATGCTTGAGGCAAATATATACCATGCAAATGTTATACATAGGTCCTAACCAAATCTAGTCCAACCTAACCCGTCAACAAATTTACTTATGAATTTCACTTATTAATTATTTCTTAGGTGGAATAAATTTCAATAGAAAATGAAGAAGTAATTTAATTAGATAAGATTTTCACAATTAAAGTGAATCTAAATTTTTACGACTTTTTTGGGAAAAAGTTTCAAGAATTTACTTAACGTGTAGCTTTGTTTACAAAAATTCTTGTTCAATCCTTTATTTATTTTTTTTCCATTTTTTACACAAATATTTTTTGTGTTCATGAAATTCTTTTACATGATCCATTTATTTTTTTCTCAATACTTTTCCTATAAATATGGAAATTTCAATTACTAAAACAAAATAGTACAATTAATTCAATTTCAATTATACATTTGAACTCATGATATGCTGTTAAATAAAATTGCATTGTATATAAAAGTGTTTATATTTAGTGGAATACAATAGAATGATAATGGCTTATCTAAAAGATTTGAAAAAGTACACTAGTTATTTTAATATTTTAAACATTTTTACTCTAATCATTTTCTAAATATAAAGCTATAAATAATTCACAACTCATACGAAAACTCACTATTTTGCTAACCGACAATGAACCTCATCTTATTTTATCCTTTCCATATTAGCAAAACTTTTTGTTGATATGTTGTATCCTAACTATTTTTCTATGCTTTTTTTTTGGGTATATTAACCTTTGATAAATTGGCTTTTTGCTTATTAAGAATTAATATTAGACCCATCAATTCAATTTCCATATACAAGCGTATATAAGTTGAGAAGGACCTCCTACTTCCATTAGACTGGTCGAAAATAATTGTACCAGTTGGTGCATAAAGTAAATTTTTAAAAAAATTAAATTAATATTGATCATAAATTTAATAAATTAGATATAATTACTTATAAATTTGATGAATGTTAAAAAAATTATCTTAAATTTGACACATATTAGATAAAATTATTAGTAAATTTGATGAATATTATACATAATTATTTATAAATTTGATAGCCATTAAAGAGTTTCAGTCTTACTAGTTAGACTGATATTAATGTTATTATATTTGATGAAGTTTTTTAAAATATTATATATAATTGATAAATATTTGATATATAAAATTTATTTAATTTTATTTATTTCATATTTGAAAATTTTTATATATATATAAATTAAAAATATTTAAAATTTAATAAACCTGAGATTATATATTAAAGTAATTGATATCAATATATACTAATACTAGAATAAAAATAATATACTTACCAGTATGATATTGGTTACTTTACTAAGACCTCTATTGTACTAGGAAAAAAAAAAAAACTTTCCTGCCCTATACCCCTCCCATTTGGGGTCCATATAAACTTTCTTGAAGGAGAGAAAGAGCATCTCTTAACTAAAATTTCAGCCTTATCTTTCATTTCCCCATTGCAAAACAAAAAGAGAAAGAGGAAGAAAAAAAAATGGAGGGATCAATAAGGAGAGTGTTGAGGGTCTATTTGGTGTTGCAGGTTCTTCTAGTAGGGCAATCCGCCGCTTCTTTCCAAAGCTGCTATATAGGTTGCTTCGTTTTGTGTGTTATTTTACCACAAAATACAGCTTTCGATTGCTCTGTCAAGTGCCTCAGAGACTGCATTATTCCAACCTCTATCCATCATTTGGCAAGTCTGAAAGACACCCAATATCACTTCTGCAAGCTTGGCTGTGCTACCTCCTTGTGCTCAAATCTAAGTTCCAAAGAAAATCCTGGTAAGTAATTTGCTCTCTCTGTCTTTGGTTTTTTATGGCCATGGACCTAGATTTTAAATCGGTGATTGACTGGTCTAACTTAATGAATAAAAATTTTCAATTAAAAAACAAATTTAATATATTGCAAAAAAAAAAAAAGATTTTCAAGTATTAAATATAATAAGAGTTATCTCTTTTAATTGTATGATCATTAACAAATGATTAAGAAGTTAAGTATTCAAATCTCATCACTTATAATTTTTTTTTTTAAAAAATGATAAAATTAATAAAAAACTGATTTTTTTATTGATTTAATCTAGTTTTTTTTATCGGTTCATCAAAATTTTAATTTTTGATTGTATACTAAGTTAGATAAGTAATTAACTTTAATTGAACTAATCTGATTGATGAGATCTGGTTTTTATTCAACATTTTATTGATTAATAGATTAAAGTATGAACTAAGGGTTTTGTTTATTTTAATGCAATAAATATTAGGTGAACAAAAAGTTGGAAGCTGTGTAGATTCTTGCTCAGAGACATGCGCCAAGAACTGATTTCTTTACCCCATATATATATATATATATATATATATATATATAGAGTTGAGATATTGTTAATTAGCAAAAGAAGATTGAAGTTGAATTTGAATGAATAATGTTTGATAAATTAATCGTTTAGGTTATAATGTTAGTGAACAGCAATTAATTATTGTTTGGCATGTGATATTTGCAACTTGTATTTTGGATGTCTTCCACCAAATGATAAAATGTACATAATAATTATTTGGAGAGTCACGGGCTTAAATCAAATGTTCCAAATTTTAGGGTTTGGGACCACTTTTGTCCTAGTATTGGAGGCATAAGGTCTTGAACAATCTTACTTGCATTCCACAAATTAAGCACAACCGTTCGTTCATAAGTTAAATTGTGAATCAGATTTTTTTTTTTTATCAAACTCAAATCAATTCATTTTATTATATAAATAGCATTAAAAAAATAAAAAAATTAGTTTTATGATTAAATTTAGATAAGTAAATTTTTTTTATAATTAAATAATAATTCAAATTAAATTTATTTAAATTATTAAAAAAATTTTTATAATTAAATAATATTTTTTTAACGTACTTTCAAATGAAGCATAAAATATCATAAATCATCCGCTAATTTGATCTAGCTATTACAAATTTGATAATAATTAATAATAAATTTCAATTATGAAATGACATATATAGTATTGTAAATTATCCGTGAACTTGGCACTAGCTATCACGAATTTCGAAGTGATCATCGACATGTGAGGATAATGGGTCATCCAAACGGTATGTTTTATCTGGTTCCACACGTATTATTACTTGAATATGATAATATTAGATATAAATATGATATAAAAAATTAAAATAGATATAATATATAAATAATTTAAAATTTATATAATATAAATTATTAATATATTAAAATTTATATAAATATAAAAGATTTTAAATATGATTATAATATAATAATATACATAAATATAATTCAAAGACATAAATTTTTAAATGTATTGTTATCCTCTCACAATTATTCTTTTTTTTTTATATGTAATGTTTTTATTTATCCAAAGCAAGCAAGAGTCTACTACATGTTTATATCTTGCTCACAAGCAAATATTCCACGTTTTGTAGCTGTGTTCAATAAGCAAGACAGCACGTTCATGGCAAGGACACACTTATTCGTTTAGCCCACTCTTGTCTAACAACAAAAAGGCACGTATAATTCTATAACAATAAGAGGGAGCTACAAGTATTAATAAATAGTGGCAGTGGAATCGACGTTTCAGTTGAAGAGAAAATCTTTACTAATTCTCAAAATGGAACTTAGGTCTAACATTTTTAAGATTGTAAAAATCATAAAAATTAATTGAATTTTGAAAAATTGATCTAATGAATGGAACTTTATAAAATCGAAATTGGACTTATTTATATAATTGGGTAATATGATTAGGGGTTGGCCAAGACAATTAGATTAGGTATGAGTAAAAAAAACCTATATATAAATAAAAATATATAATTATTTATTTTTTTAATTAAGCGTCAATGGATTATTTAGTCAATTCAATTTTGAAAAATAAAAAAAATGTAACCCAACCTATAAATCTAATTAAATTGATTAATTAATCAAATTTTATCAAAATCGATTAAAATGACTTGAATGAACCGATTTAATTTGTTAATCCGACTAATGTTTCATTGGATGGAACCTTAATTGGATCGGTGTTTCAAAAAATTAAATTCTAATTTGATCACTCACATATATTAAAATATTTTATTATTAAAATATTTTAAATAATATTTTATGCGATTTGTTTAGGAATTTTTTTATCAGTGGATTTTTAAATTCTATTAATCATATTGGAGATTGAAAAGTGTATTTTTATTTTATTATATTAACTTTTTGTTTTTAATATATTTTAAAAGAATATACATATATATATATATATATCATCTTCACCGAAACTTCACTAACGAAGGATGAGGCATATATAACTAAATGTTATCGAC
>JBBYHK010260125.1:0-28854 GCA_038382065.1 Adansonia grandidieri | reverse complement strand
TAATTTAATTAGTTAAACTCATTAAATATTGAGAATTTATGTATGTTAGTAGTAAAATTTTAAATACTTCTTTGAATGATAATAATAATATTATTATTACTATTATTATTATTTAAAGTAATGATAATTAGAGTTTAATACTAATGTAACAAAGTAATAAGATAAATTAAAAAATATTGAAGCCATAATAAATAATACCATATCAAAAATGAAAAAAATTACATTTTAAACTAGCAACTAGACTTGCCAATGAGCTAGACAACCTATCTATAAGCCAGACAGCTTGCCTAACACAATAGGCCTGGCATGATCAAGCTCAGGTCTTAGATTTTTAAGTTTCACGTATGCTCGACCTGAAACAGTATTTTTTTTAAAATAAAATAATATATTTTATTTAAATTTGATTATAAAATATGTAAATATTAGTATAAAAATAACTTTTTAATATTATAAACAATGATTTGTACTTAAATTGGTCGGCCAAGATAAATTCGACCTAAGCTTAGAATTCAAAAATTTTTCGGGCCATGTATAGGCCCATAGAACCAAACTAAGATTTTTTTTGTCAGACAAGGCCAAATTCGTGCCTAAGCTTACAATTCAAAATGATGTAAAAGTGATTACATTTAAAATAAAATAAAATAATGATGTAAAATATACTCAAATCTGAACCCGACCTGAACCCAAACCCGAATCCGAATTGACCCGAACTTGAATTAGCCCAAACCCGAATAAATCTGAACCCGAATTGGCCTGAACCCAAATTGGCCCGAACCCGAAAACACCCGAACCCGAATAGACCTAAACCTAAAAAAGCTTAAAACCAAAATGACCCATCCCAATCACGCCCGAATCTGCCCAATTGTCACCTCTGTCAACAACACAAAAATCATAAGAAATTAGACAAAAATATTGGAGTGCATGCAGCCAAGGCTTAATCCCTTTTTGCCCAATTAATAATACTGTTATAAGTTAGATTTTGTTTTGGTTCACGCTTTGTTTCCTGCTTGATTGATTTTGTAAGCCTTGATCCTTTTTATTAAAATATCACTATGTCAATGTTTGGTTGATTAGAATCTCTTTGATCGACCTTCTAGTTTTCGGCTTGGGTATAATTAATATAACTGAGAAAAATGAAGCTTTACCTTGGATTTATAGTCCTTCCTTTTCGAGCCAATTGAAAGGCTGAGTTTTTGTTTTTGTTTTTTTGTTTTTTTTTTAATTCAAGGGTTGAATTTGACATAAGATATTTTAGATTTGGATTAGACCAGTCCATGGGCTAGGCATAATGTCCGACCCAACAAGCCTAGCCCTATTAAAGTCAATCTTGTATTTTTTTTATTTTGAGTTAATCCAAAATTGAGCTTTTATATTAAAATAATATAATTTTTATTTAAATATAATTATAAAATATATAAATTTTTATATAAAAATAATTTTTAAATAAAATGATCAGTGATTCAGGCTCAAATAGATAAATGTAGTCAAATTTGAGCTTGAATGTAGAATTTTAAATTTTATGAGCTACGACCTAACCTAGCCCATGCAACCTCTAATCAATATAGCAATTAAAAACTTTATTTTTATTCAAATTTTATTATAAAATATCTAAATATTAATAAAAATAATTTTTAATATTTTATTATATTTTAACAATAAAATGAGTATTTTAAATCTAACGACCTAGACTAAATCTTAAATAAGCTTTTTTTTCTTTTGGCTATGCAAACATAATTAAGCCAGATTCATAGACTCTTCTATTCATTTTGTATATACAAAGTATAAAAATAAAATTATTTTATATATAATTTTTTCATTTTCTTGTAGGCTAAAATATTACAAAACTCATGAACTATTTTATTTTTTTAAGTAAATTCTTATAATGTTAATGTATCTAAATAAGTCCTTATCATTTGATTCTATTAAGAAATAATTTTTGATATAATTTAAGGTTAAAGATTATTTAGGTACAAATCAAAAAGTGAACTTATTTAAGAGTAAGAAAAGTTATGAGTTTTCTCAAATAAAATTTTAAATCTTAAATTTTATATTATTTTAATCTTTCTTTTATTAATAAAATATCAAAGGGGTAATTGTTTATATTAGATTATCTATTTTTTTATTTGTTTGTTTGCACTTTTCACAATCCTCTATTTTCTTTTTTATTCATTTATTTTTAATTTTTTCCTTTTCTTTTAAATTTTAAATCAATTAATCATGATTCAATATATAATTAACATGCTTGAAAAGAGCTTTCACACTGTTTTGAATCAATGTCATCCTCAAAACAAACCAACTTTTGATCGCCAACAAGTAAAACACGAGGTTGACTATATCTTCACAAGTGAGACTCTAAGGCCACTTATTGGGTCTCCACATTTACAATCAAAATGGTTAACATATATAATTGAATATCGAAGATAGCCCAAAGGTATTAAAAACAACATACACTAGTCAAGACCTTCTATGGAATCAACTTGTAAGCCTTTAACTAATTCATAAAAGAAAAATCTATAAAATTGTAGACAATTTTATTCGAGCTTTTATTAATCTTTTAAATTAATTTGAATGACACATTTTAAATGTTTAGGGCCTTGGACTTGCCTAGACCTAAAAAACTCCTTGTTGGGCTTTTATATCCAAATGAAGATTGGTCATAGTTTATTGGGCTTTATAACCGTAAGGTCCATTAAGCCCATTTTTCCACTATTTCTTTCTTTTCTTTTCTTTTTTTTTTTTTTGGGTCTCCTTCACTCTTATTTCGATTCTTCAACCGAAATCATGGAAAATTAAAATAAATAAAAATTTATTTCATAAAATTATTAAGGCTAAATCAGCTGAAGAGAATCAAAATCATTTTCGCTTGAAAAACGGGAGCTTATAGGATGCGTTTCTTAAGGAACGCTTCCCGTTAGCTTTAATGGCAAATGATTTAATTGATTGTTATAATTTTTATTTAATTTTTTATTTATATTATTATATAATAATACATAAAATTATTATAATTATATAAATATATTATAAGTTACATAAATTATGATCATTAAAAAAATTTAAGAATTATCAATAAATATTATAGTTATATGAATTATTTTATTTATTACATAAATTATTATGATAGTTAATATAATTTAATATTTAATATAATTTAATATTACAAATTTTTGTTATAATTATTTACGTATATAAATTATAATAAAAGTTAATAAAAGTTGTAATACATAAATTTATTATATTTACATAAAAATTTTATAAGTTACAAAAATTTATTACAATTAGGTAATAAAAAATAGTACTACATAAAACATTATAATTACATAAATTATATTATCTATTACATATGCATATTATTTTACAAAAATTATGATAAAAGATAATAAAAGTTGTAATATATAAATTGATTACATTTACATAAAAAATTTGTAAGTTACATAAATATATTATCAACTGATAATAAAAAGTACTATTACAAAAAATATTATAGTTACATAAATAATATTATCTATAACATATGTTTATTACCATAGGTAATATAAGTATGTATTAAATATTTTTATATAATTTGTATTATATGTAATGTACTTGTGCAAAAAATTTTTGGAGTAATGTATGGATGTAATTTGTTACATACAAATATTAATGAATTTACATATAAATATTACAGATTTACATAAAAACATTACCAAATCTGTAATATATGTATGTAAAATATTTCTTTAAAAAATTAACTATAATTTTCTAGAAAATATTGTGTGGGAAATTAATTTTTGTAGTAATTTTTGAAGTGAAAAAAGTTTCATATTTTTTTAGTTTAATAATTTATTTGGGTAAATTAGTAATAATTATATTATATTAAGTAAAAAAGTAATTTTTTGTTAAATTTATAATTTTTATTAGTCGGTAAAATTATAACTAAATATTATAAAAATTACACATAAATATTACGATTTACATAATATTTATGTGTAATTTGTGTTATATGTAATGTAATTGTGTATATAATCTTTGAAGATAATATATATATGTAATTTGTTGCATACAAACATTATCAAATTTACATACAAACATTACATATTTACATAAAAACATTATCAAATCTATAATATATATATATAAAATATTTCTTTAAAAAATTAACTATAATTTTCTAGAAATTGTTTTTTAGTCTTTATTATATATATTATATGTGTGAGAAATTAATTTTTGTAGTAAATTTTGAAGTGAAAAATTTTCATATTTTTTTATTTTAATAATTTATTTCGGTATATTGGCAATAATCATATTATATTAAAAAAAATATTTTTAAGATAAAATTTATATTTTTTATTAGTTGGTCAATTGACAACTAAATATTTGGAAACTTACATATAAATATTACAATTTACATAATGTTTATAGGTAATTTATGTTATATGTAATGTATTTATGTAAGGAATCTTTAAAGATAATGTTTGTATGTAGTTTGTTACATACAAACATTAATAGGTTTACATAAAAATATAACTAAATCTATAATATATTATGTAAAACATTTTTTTAAGAAAATTAACTTTAATTTTCTCAAAATTATTTTTTTATGAAATATATTACATATAAAAGTTTACATAAAAACAAGTTATAATATATTACATATATATATTATATATTATTTATTGTTTATTTTTTATTTATAATCTTAAGGATTAAAAATAATTACCCAAAAAAATATCTTCAAAGATAGTGAGTTATGATTATCTCACTATACAAGAATAATCAACTATATTTTTTATTTTTTGCTTACAATTTTACTCATTTGTTTCTATTGAAATATCATCCTCTCACTATACAAGAATAATAAGCTTTAGCATATATAAAGCCATGCTCAAGGTAATGTCTATCATACATGAACACGATTATTTTGTATATGTGCTTTAAATTTAGTTATAATGTGTCTTACATCTAGTTATAGTGAGTCGTATAATTAGTTATAGGAAGTCGTACATTTAGTAATTATTTTTTAATATTTTATTATATATTATAAAATATATTATTATGTTATTTTTATAATATTATATATTATTTTATATATGTATAATATAATATATATTATTTTAAATCTCTAAAAAATAATTTAGATTTAATATTTAATATTTTTTAATTTTTATTATTTTTAATTAGTTTCTCAAAATTTAATATAAAATATTTTTATATTTTATTGTATATAATATACTATATAATTATATTCATAATATTACATTATGTTATATATGTATTATATAATATATATTATATAAAATATGTGTAATATATATTATTTTTAATTTTGTAAAAAGTAATTTGATTTAATATTAAATATTTTTTAATTATTATGATTTTGATATTAGTTCAATATTTAATATAATTAGAAATTATTTTACAAGTCAATATTTAATATAATATTTTTAATATATATAATTTATATGTAATATATAATTATATATAATTTGCGAGAGGTCGATTCCATAACGAAGGGAGCCTATCCTCAACATATATAATATTATAATATATAATACATTAAATATAATATTATATATAATATAATATCAATTTAAAATTTAATATAAAATATATTTTTTAAGCTGATGGGAAGCTTATTCTTTGAAAAACACATGCTGAATTTTTTTTTTTTTTTGAAAGTCTTCGGACGAAAGGAAAGAAAAAAAAAAGGAAAAAATCGGAAAGAAAAACAAGCCAAAAAAAAAAAGAAAACAAAAAGAAAGGGGGAGGATCGAATTTGCTAAATCCGATCTCCTCCCATTAAGTGAACCCAAAAAATTAGGCTTTTGAACCCTTGTAAAAACAAGCCACAATCACACCAAAAAAAAAAAAAAAGGAAAAATGAAAAGGGAATCGGCTAAAGGCTTTTGATTTGCGAAGTTATTCTTTGAAATTCTTTTATTTGCAAGTTTGAGACAGGAAAGACTTTATTCTCGGGTTTTGAAAAAGCGGTTTTTTTTTTTTCCTCGAAAGCCGGTTTTGGAAAAAGTAGTTTTGAATTTAATTTTTTTTTTTTTTTTTCAGTTTTGTTTTCTATTTTTTTTTTTTAAAGAAAAGAATTTGTCGGCAACCGGATGAGTTTTCCTAGTAGCCGGACGTCGAACAAGGGTAGATTTTGAGAGAGTAAAAGCATTTTCTTTTAAGAAAAACTTGAGAGAACGCAGCTTAAAAAAACATTTTGTTTGTACGTAGTGGAGGTCAAGTCTTCTACAGGACCTACGCAGGCGGGTCCCGACCCATGTGCATTGGCTTTTTAAAATTTTTTTTTTCCTTTCTTTTAGTTGATTTTTAATTTATTTGTTTTAATTAATCAATTAATTTATATTTTATAATTATTTTTATTTATTTTATTCTGTTTTATTTATGTATTTTTTTTATTTTTTAATTTCTTTTATTTTACTTCTTTCCCTTTATATTTTTTCTCCTTACTTATTTACAGTTTTTATTATTTCATAAATTTATTTAATTTTTTAAAAATATTTTATCTATCCTTATTTATTAATTGCTTTAACTAGTAAATTTTACTTAATGTGAATGTTTATTGATCGTTTATAATTTTATTTATTTGGTTAATTAATGTTAGTATGAGTTTTTGTTTAGTGTGAACTATTATTTAGTACAAATCTCATTAACCTTTTTACTGCTTATTTGCTTATTTTGTTTGTTGCTTGAATTTTATTCTTTTATTTTGCTCAATATTTAATGAAAATGTCTTATTTCCTTGTTGGTTGTTCATGTTACTTTATAATTAGGGTAACATTAATTTAACTTATTTTCTTTCACAATTTATAATAGTTAATTAAATCAAATTGATATTTGCTGACGATGAAATCTTAAATTTTTAGGATTAATTTTTAATATTTATAATGCTTTTTTTGATCGAGTTATAATTTGATTAATTTATTTTAAAAAAATTATAAAATTTATTCTTTGACTGAAAAATTTTCGGAAAAAAAATTATAATTTAATCGGAAATTGTTTTGGCATGTGCATGGTGCACAGGAACAATGACGCACCAAAAATATTACCAATATAACTATACTTTTTTTCCGACTACAATTCGGTCGGAAAAAGTTTTTACCTACTTCAATGGAATTTTCATCGAAAAAAAGCAAATTATGTCAGAAATTCTCTATCATTTTTTATGTAATGACTCCAAAATATCCATTGCTAATAAGCTTTCTCTAATAGTGAAAAGTAATTATGTTAATTATTATCTGATCTTAACCAAAGCCAAGCCTTTAAGTGAAGATATTTACACCATCTTCCTCTATATTTTTTCTTTGTACTTTAGCACTTTTTCTGTTCACTTTGATTATTATATAGATATATCGTTGACGTGTAAAGGGCAATAATTGTCTTAATTATTTGTGATCTTGTCCAAGACCAAGACTTTTAAGTGTAGACATCAACACCAACTACCTCTATAATTTTTCTTTGTCCTTTAGCATATTTGCTTTTCACTTTGATGTATTTTATATATTATAACAGTAAAATTTTTTAATTTTATAAATAAAATTAAAAAATTATTAGATTTTTTAAAATTATATTTAAAAAATAAAAATAACATATAATAATTATAAAAAATAACATATAATAATATTTTAATTTCACTGTCAATGCGGAGGATGATAATAATCCATTTGTACATCATATGTTTCACGATTTGCCTTTCCCTTTTGCTTTTCCAGTTTTTATTTAACCAGAGTGGTGCTCTCATTCTCGTCAATCCTCTCCTTATATGGCCCAATTCCATTTTACCTGCTATTTTTTGGCCCCTAATAATTGAGCAGCATTTTAATTTATTCAAAAGCAGAAATCAAAGAATTCAGGTTAACTATAAATATCAAATTATAGTAGTATTTTTCATAAAGTAAGAGATCACATACGAAAGAAATACATAAACCAAAATCAAAATACCTAAAATATTTTCTTGATACTTATGATTTTGGATTGTATACATCTCAACATTAATTGAACTTATAAACTGTCATATTGAAGTTCTAAAAATTCTAGCCTTTGGAATTTAAAGGACAGCCCAAAATAAATTAAGAGGAGGGAAAAACAAAATCTAGCTACCTATTTCTGAATTTATCTTTTTGGTTGATTTGCTTTAACTTTTTGTAATGCCTGATTATTAGGATAAAACACAAAAGTATAAAGCTAAAAATTTATTCCCTTCTTTTATTTTTTGTGGAGCCAAACTACAGAAAAGTAAAGTGCTTTACGTCCCATGGCAATTAGTAGGCTTTCACTCAGCAAATTCTTACAAGGTTGTACATATAATTGGGAATTGAAAAATATAGTTTCATGAATTATTTGTTGATTTCTGTTGATATTTTTCCTCGTAATACATTTTACCAATTTTATGACTTCGCCTTTTGTTTATAGAAGCAAAACCTTAAAAAAAAAAAAAAGAAACATTTAAGAGCAAATTAAAATATGTTATGTTTCACATTTAAGAGCAATCTAATTATAATATTAAAATTTAAGGATTAATGAAGGGATTGTATTTGATGTATTATTGTCCATGTATAGATATGAGATATTCTTACTTAATTATATTATGTCTCTTCATTGAAAATTTTTAAAATAAATAAAAATAATTTTATTTTTTATGAGATGATATTATTCGATTCATTAACTTTAAATGGCTAATATTTTTGAGTCATAAAATCATGTGTTGGTTTTTATGTCATTTCCCATTTCATGATCTCATCACTTCTTGGATGCCCTTATTGCTAGTTTAACAAATTGGATTCTATAGTTAATGAATTTGATTTGCTTTTGGAGTTATTGTTTCCCAAATTAGTAAAAAGCATTAGCTGTTCTCTCTTACATCGAAATCTGAAAATAAATTAAGAAAATAAAATTCAAATATTAAATTTATCGAATTAATGTTATTTAAAAGTAGTTCCGTAAATCAAGTTAAATTTCATATTTATGCAATATTTAATGAATTAATATTTTCCTTAATTAATTTCTCTTCCTCCTTTATAAAGTGGCAGACAACTTTCCCCATTCCATCTTGAGTTTCAGAGGGGTAGGGAGAAACACAGAAACAAAAGAAAAATGGGGTTTCCTCATCAGTTTTCTCTGATGTCAGCAGCGATAATGATAATTCTCCTGAAACCGAGTTGCGGTAGAGATGCCGTCCTAGTGAAGAGCAACACCACTTACCACTGCAATGGCCTCCTCAATGAATGCCGAATCCGCCAAGATTTGGAGTTGGAGCTGGATTTCTTGATGGATTCTAACGTTATCAGAATCCTCCAGCCTGTTGAAGACGATGTAGTTCAGAAAACGCTTGATCCTAACCTCGCAGTGCCAAATCCAATACCCAAAGATCCTGTATGTAAAGGCCAATATTGTCGTCGACAGGTCAAATCAAAGTAATCCCCGAAATTTAAGTCGTCAATTGCAACTCCATATCCAAACCTGCTTTCCACCTTTGTGTTCTCGTCTGTTTGTTCTTTTGCTGTTATTTGTATCCTTCAATATATATGGTTTCCCTGTAGCCATTTTACTTGTTCTAAATTATAATAATGATGTCTCCACGTCTGTTGTACTATATTGGGAGTGGATAGGTAATATTTCTTTTTTTTTTTCCTGGTTTTAAGATGTTCACTCTGTTTTATGCTTCGGCCTGGGTTGAGATCCTGTGTTATGAACTTTGTAGTTCTTTTTGTATTAATTTATTCCTTTAATTTTCCTGGACTGATGAAAAAAAAAATATGATCTTTCAGCCTCTCCTTTTATTAAGCTCATATTATTTCTTGTTGGTGTTGGAGTCTAAAAACGAAGCATACAAGATACCTTTGGAATAAAGATTTGAGTATCATCAACAGACGGCATGGTTGTCGGTAGAAAACCAGGTGTTCAGATATTTGTCTTGCCCTAGAATTTGTGGCTGAGGGCTACCAAAAATCGGAAATACCTTAACCAGCATTTTTAAAATTGAACCAATTCCGCCTAAACTACTGACAAGCTGAATTGCCGAATTAATTCATCTTTCCTGTTCCAAACTCCAGGTGCAAATTACAGATTGTTATGTACATTTAATATCTTTACTAATATTAAGATTTTTTGTTGGATTTGTATCACAAATATGAAAAAAAAAAAAATTATTACTACGTAAATACTAAAATTTGCATCCATCAATTATGTGAGTGGAAAAAAGTAAGTTGATAAAAAAAAAAGAATTTTTGTGAATTTAGATGTGTGGGTATGTTTTTAAAAAATATGAAAGCACATAATTAGTGACACCAATGTAATAAATTTATTTAAGTTTTTAAATAATTTTATTAAGGACAAGTTTATGTATATTCATCTAATACATTATTATACACACTCACATTTTGTATAAGTTTTTGAAATTTAACATAGCTCACAAAACTTTTAGTTCTTTTTATTGAAGTCGTAAAATAAAATCTACCTATTTGTACGTAAAAACGTCTTTTTAAAATTAAAAAAAAAAAAAATCCACCCTCACATTGAGGCTGTGTACCAAATTTTTATTATATATTATTTAAGGTTTTTTTTTTTTTTTTTATGTCGGTGTGTAGAGCAATTTTTAAAGCAAATTATATACGGTCTTAAATGGGTTGAGAAACAGAAATCTTTACTTTTTTTTCATTATTTTTTCTCAGTACGTAAGGACTGTTGAAAAGAATGGAGGGCTTGACTAATTAACACTTGAACAATAGGTGATGTAGGTCAAGCCGGTGATTCCACCTTCCTGAATTTAATTAGTAATGTTAAAAGAGTTCTACAATGATTCCTTTTATTAATTAATTTCTGAAAAATTATCTGATGGATAATCTGCGAAGTTTAAAATTTTTTAAGTTAAACCATAAGATACATATTTGTGTAAGATATAATAAAAAAATAAAAGAAATAAACTTATATTATTATAAAATTCATATATTTTTAAAATTGTTTATACAATTATATTTATTTAATTTGATCATTTTATTCATACTCTATTGATGTAAATTTTGCAATTCAAATTTTGAGAAAATTAAATTATTTGTTTAAAGTAAAAAAAATCCGAACAATTAAACATAAATAAAAAGACAATATTTTTTTATTGACATCATATAAATATTTGATTGATTTGAAACTTTACATATACAACAAGTTTTATTATATTTTTGAATCTAGAGATTAATTTATTAAAATATTAATCATATAAAAAATTTAAAACCATGTAAAATGAATTAATTTTATAGTAACATAAATTGGTTTTTTTTATATATTAAAAAAAGTAATATAACCAAAATACTCAGAGTAAATTCGAACTGTTAATTAAAGATCTCGCAATAAGTAAAGAGAAGCAAGAAAAGGGTTATTGGAGATTCTTTGTCAGAACACAGCCTCTAAATCCTTTTTTTTTTTTTTTTCTCTATGAATAGAAATTCTAAAGTAAAAAATTTTAGAAGAGCGATGCATAACTTCTAGGATAATATTATTTTTTGAGTATCATTGTGAGCTGAACAAATGGACCATCTAGTCTAAGTCTATATATTTATACTCAGAAAATCATATGAAGCATCCGAGTCGAGATTGGTCAATGCTAAAATAGATTAAAAGAACCCAAAGAAAACAAGAGAGAGAAAGAGAGTACATCTATTTTCCAAACCTATATGACTTGCAGATCGAAAGAAAATATATATATATATATTCAGAAACCACGTTTAATAACTGTGTTTTTTTTTTCTGAAAACATTTTTTTTCTAATGAAGGCCTCGACTAGATCTATTTACAATTAGATTGCTCGTTTAATTAGATAAATTTGTCAGATTTGAAATAATTTTTTTTTTTTATAATTCGTGCTGTTTTAGTCATACTCAAATGACTGTTTAAGTAAGAAAAGTATTTTGTTTAAATATAACTATAAATTTTATTATTAAAATAAAATTATTTTTTATCATTATTTTAAATATTGATCGCATGCTTTTGGAATGGGCCTGGCCCAACCCAGATCTGAGCAAAGAAATTAAAATATTTTTGAGTCGTGGTCTAATTTATTGATAGATACCTTTAACTGTAGTTTAACGATAGGAAAAGATTTAGTATATATTAAGATTTGAACTTTAGACTTGTTAGCATAATGAGCTGGCTAATTTATTTTTCATATTATATAAAAACTTGTATTTTTATATTTTATTCGTATTTCATATCATATTTTAATTATTTATTTTCGTGTTATGTAATCACGTAGTCAGTAATATTATTAGTAAGTTTAGACAGAGGAGGGTTTTCTTGTTCATGGCATTGCTTCTTTGGACTTAATACCCCGGAAAGAAATATGATTGTCCTTGGATTTAATTCCGCGAACTTAGACATCAAGAGGAGCAGGTCTCTTAATATGATAGGAAAGAATCCAAGAACATTCTCCTAGAAATAAAGGTTGCGTTTTAAAAAAATTTAAATAATCATCAATGCTATCGAAATTCAAAACAAAAAAAGTCGAATATGAGCTAACAAAAATGTGTTTAATTTTTTTAATTTTTTCATGTATTTAAAAAATTATATTTTAATTTATATTTGAGAATAAATTAAATAAAATATCAAAATCAATATTATAAAATAATAAATAAATTGAATAAATAATTTAAAACCTCAACGTCACAAATCCTCAAAGCAATACAACAATTGATTAATCAATCTTATCCAATTCCATTTAATTAGGCCAGTGAAGTTGAAAGATAATCATATCCTTTTAATAAAAAGTTGGCTAAGCACCTTTTATAAGGTTAAAGTCACTTTCATTATTTTTTTTATCTATTATTATCTAATATAATCTTAATAACTGTTAATAAATTTGATTTTAATTTAATTTTAATAATTCATAAGTGAACCTTACATATCTGAATAGTATTGATAAATATATTATAAAAAAAAAAAAAAGATGAGAACCCAACCCCTTCTACCAAACTTGCTTTTCTACGGAAAAAATACCTTTTTTTTCCTTAGCTAAATTATTAAAAAGCTTTTGAATTTTATAATTTTATTTAAATAAATTTGTATACTTTATTATATTTAAATAAGTTTTTTTACTTTTTATTTGTATGAAAATAATTTTTTATATTAAATAAAATATTAATTTAATTTTGTTTAGATATAAATTAAAAATTAAGAATTTATTTGAATGTACATTAAAAATTAAAAATTTATTTAATATAATAAAAATATAAAAATTTATTTAAATAAAATTTAAGGACTTTTTAAATTATTTTAGGTTTTTTTTTTCCTTTTACACAAATTCTAGGCCAAAAGAAGGAACTACCTTTGACATTCCATATTCCCACTAATCATCTCTCACCACGTAATCAAATATCACAATCACCCAAAAAAAAAAAACAAAAAACATAATTATAAATCACCATTGAGACATTGGCCTTGTCAAATCCGAATGACGAACGGCTATGGACGACAATTTTAAAGCTATTTAATTATTTTTTTAACAGTTTATTTATATTAAATTTTTTTAAAAAATAATATATTAAATATATTTATTTTTTTATAAATGTAATTTTAACTAATATCACTAAACATAAATCCATATTTTTCTTTGTACTAAAAGAATAATTTGCATGACAGTAAAAAAAAAAAAAATTTGTGGAAGTTTCCCATTAAAAAAAAAAAAACACATTCATTCGTTTTTAAAAGTACAAGAAACGAATCGATTCATGACTTTGAGACGAGAGATCCTTCTGGTCACCATTAAAACGACACACATTTTTTTGTTTATTCCAATAAAAACGACACCACATTTTAAATTGCAATTTTTCTGCCGGTAGGGCTGACATATTCCAAAAGACTAAACTATCTTTTTTATTATTATTATTTATTATGAGAATATTTTTTTTGGCTTTTTTTTTTTTTTTTTTTGGTTTTGATTTTTTGGCGTTGATGACTAGACTTAGAGAAACTATGACGTGGGTGTCGGGGAGAAGCTGAATCTGTATCTGGGGTTTTTGAGATTTTGTGAGACTTGTTGATGGGTTTGGAGTGAAACTCTCATTTTTATTTTTTAGATTTTCTTATAGATTTTTTATTGAATTTTATTAGATGATAAAAACTGAAATTTGCTATCTGGGTTTCTTGAATAATTTCATTTCCCCTGTGGGTTTAATTTTTTATAGAATTTTCAATTCAATTTCCTTTTTGTTTTTTCAAGCTTGTTTCAATTAAGATTATGATTTTGAGATTGGGGTAGCGTTTAACAGTAGATTCTTCCTAGATTCTTTATGGAAATTCCATTCCGGGAACTGGGTTTTTTTTAGTTCTGGAAAATATTGAATTTTTTTTTTTTTAATTTTGGGGGATTAATCTTGTTTGAGAGTGTGGAAAAAAGAAAGTCTGGTGGGACACCAGTTGCTGATGGTGGATATGAGGCAGAGGCATAGTCAAGGATATGCAACAAGCAATGAAGACCTTGGAGATGATGCTTGCTCAAGGTTACAGCCATTTTCACCATTAACACCAAGAACTAGGACTTGGACTGAGATTCCGGAGACTGTGCTTTAGGTTGCTTCTTGTTTTTATTCATATTTTCATGTTTTTAATCCATATTTCATGTAATTAGAGGTTTGAAAACATGATTTTTATACTATATTTACATCACACGTGCATTAATTTTGATCAAAAACATAAAAGTCATCATCAGACATTCAAGATTATTTGAATTTTATAAAATAACATTAGATCCGTTTGAATATACCATAAAACTTTTTCATTTTATTCATCTTTCCTTTAATCTTAGGTTTTAGTAACATAGATAGATTATTAATCTATTAAAACCCTTTAACAATTTTGGTTTTACATGAACTAATCAATAATTTTGTAATTAAATTTTAATACACAAAATATACATACAAATTCATAGTATATTCATGAAATATATTTCTTGCATAAATATAAATTACAAAATTAATTATAGCATGTTAAAAATTCAATTTTAACTCATTTATCCTTAATACAAATTACTTAATCGCATAAACAATATATGCATGAAAAAAATCGTTTTTAACGAATCTTATTGGATGATCTAAAGAATAAGACTATAAAGCTTAGCTCTGATGCCACATATAATAATTTAAATAAAACGTACATCTAACCATTGTCAATCAAGAACCCAGCCTCGCTCTAAATACATAAAGACGAACACTCTGTATAAGCCTACTAGTCTATATTCTTTTCTTGATAATTAACTTATTATGGTCAATAGACAATTTATATAGATTAGACTAGGGACTAGAAGACTAATTAGAGTTATATCCTACCATTAAAGAGTTTATATTCTAATTAGTTACTAAAGTAAAGTTAAACTCTTATCATTAGAGTAATTAAATTGAATTAAAATTTATTTTATAATTTTACCTTAATAATTTAATTTAATTATCTTAATCTATTTATTATCGTATGAATAGCATAAAGCCCAACATTAATGGCATAAAATAAAGTCTTGTAAAGGAGGAAACAAGATTAAAATGTGTAGAAGTAGATTTTTGAGGTACGTTATGATCCTTAAATTAATAGGCGTAAAATGAGAGAAAAAGAAAAGCAATAAAGATTTAAGGTAAAAAACACATGTACCATTGGTTAAATTTGGAAAGGCTTAATTTTACTTTTTGGGGCATCCTACCAAGTGTCATATGTCACCATTTAGTTGGTCGTAGTTAAAGGTGTAGATGATCTTGTTCTAATCATTGAAGTGTTACGTAGTTTCTAATATACTTGAATGACCTTAAAAGATTTAGGATGCAACCACGTATCTTTCTAGAAGGTAGCTAAACTTATTAGGCTTCACGGTATTGGCCTCTGGCCTTTGCTAGGCCAGTTAGGCTGCTGGGCTTTAAGTTTGGAGTAAGGTGACGGTTATAAAGTAACCAATAAAAGAAAGAAAATAATTACAGCTGGAAGCCTATATAATTTTGAGGATTTTTTTTTTACTAATAAAAATATTCTTTCAAAAATTTAAAATTAATTACTTTTTTCTTATATATTTATTTAAAAATAATTATCTTATATATTGATAATAAAATATAAAATTTTATAAGTAAAATTGATAAAATGATACATATTTTATTTATTTATTTATTTATTTTTAAATTTTTTAAAATACACTTGAAGCTATATGCGTCATCTTATTAATATCATCACTTGTGAAACTCCTATATTTCATTATTAGTGTATTGAATAATCAACCTTTATTTAAATTATAATCATTTATTTAATAGCAGTTTCTTTTAAGTCCACGTACATTGATGTTTAACCCAGTTCATGAAAGAGCTATTCTTTTACAAAGCAAAAATATAAAATTGTAAGGCTCTCAAAATTTCAGTATTATGAAAAAACCATTTGAGTTTTTCAACAAAACTACAAATATAAACGTCAAATAACAAATGTTTAGTGAATTTTGTTTATATCATCAGTTGCCCTTCCATACTCATAAAATTATAGCAGAACTATATTTTTCAACATTTATTACTATATTTAATGAAAAAAAAAAACTCTAAAATACAAGTAAAACGTTTGAATTATTAAATTAAAGATAACTTGTTTGTCAATTGAATGCTGAACATTCAAACTTTGTTTAGTAGAAATGATGAAATATGGTAATAAAAAATTAAATATTTGTTAATTTAATAATTAAGATATAAAGGAGGAAAGAGGTGACCATTTAATTAACAAATTTTTTTTTCTGTCCTCTTTTCATCACTTTTATCAAACAAAATTTTAATTTAATGAAGTAAAGTTCAATTCTTTATACCTAAAATATCAAATATCAAGAAAAAAAAAAAGGAAGTGAAACATAGCCTTATATCCTTTTATATATCCCACATTTGAATCTTAGAACTTGAGCTCTAAAGTCTAAACTGTCTTGAACTTTAACTACTATTGTCTCTTTCTGAGTGAAATCTAATTTAACACGGGCATTGAGAGTACAGGAAAATGGAATCTTGAAGCCCAATAATGCGATTTGGGCCATCCATTTTGAAAGTCATATGGCAACTATCCTATCCTACGAAGACGTCGACTTATTTCCATATCCAAGATTGTATCCTTGACAAATTATCCTTCCAAAAAACAACGTAAAGTTCACGCAATAAGTATTCATAGGTCCAATTGAGTTAAATTATGAAAAAATTATATCATGAACCCTTTCCATCATGTCATTCATGAGTCCATCTAATTAAATTTATTTATGTCAATATTTTTTTTCATGTCATTTTTTTTAACATCATACAAAAGTCTTCAAATAAATTTTTATTTTTATTTTTTTAAAACTAGAGATTTTGCTATTTTTGTATCTAATACTTTTGAGATATAATGGGTCTATATTTTTCTTTGAGGATCAATTGAAAAAGTAAAAAAGTAGGGTTTTCTTAAATTTTTTATCTAATAGTTTTGACGATTGAAGGCTCGAAGTATATTGGCGACAAAATTCCAGGTAAAAGGTTAAAAAACAATTCAATATGTGAATTTGTTTTAGGGTTTTTGCTATTTTTGATATCCTATATTTTTTTCTCTCTCGATTGGGATAGAATGTGTCTATATTTCTTCTCTCACGATCAATTTTTTTTTTGGTATTTGATAAACTTGACGATTGAAGACTCAAACTTTATCAATGACGATTGAATTAGGCTAATGACGAAGAGCTTTCAACATTTTTATTAATTTAAATTGAAGCATTCATTGCTACTATCTTGAATTTTGGCTAACGTTATTTGATAAATAACGATTTCTAAAATTATTTTGCTCTTCTTTAATCTTTAGAATA
Source organism: Adansonia grandidieri (assembly GCA_038382065.1). Lineage (NCBI taxonomy): Eukaryota > Viridiplantae > Streptophyta > Magnoliopsida > Malvales > Malvaceae > Adansonia > Adansonia grandidieri. Next base: position 11,048 of record JBBYHK010260125.1, on the reverse strand, counting down.
AGGTTTTCTTTTTAATGGGTTTTTTTTAGTGGGATTTCTTTGTTGCAGTAAAGGTTTACAGGCTGTTTGCATAGTGGTAAAAATTTTTTTATTCTGTAATTTTAACTCTTTAAAAAGCTAAAAAAATAAATAAATAGAAACTTCACATTAATATTTGAGTTTTAACTATAAATTATACTCATTTTTTCGCGATACAAATATTGTACTTTTTGATCGAGAATATATCTTAATTTCTTATTATTAGATTGTTACATGTTTAGTGCTGTTGTTTTTCTTTTTTGACTTTCAAAAAGATAATTGTATTACTAAGTTAAAAAGCATGATTGATTGGAAAAAATAGAGGCCAATGACTTGAGCTTTCAATATTTTATTAATTTAAATTGAAGCCAATTGTTGCTAACATCTTGAATTTTGGCTAACGATATTTGATTAATGATGATTTCTAAAATTAATTTAATCCTTTAGATAAATTAAAATAACTTAATTAAAATAATTGTATTTTAAATATTTTATGTTTATTAATTTTTGAATCAGGTTTTTTTTGAATAAGGGTTTTTGTTGTGGTGAAGCTTTATGAATTGTTTACATGGTGGTAAAAATTTTTTAATCTATGATTTTTAAATATTTACATTGCTAAAGGAATAATTAAAAACTTTTTAAAGACCAACTTCTTGCATCTTTATTAATTAAGACAAGGAATTATACAAAAAGACATTATTAATAGAGCTCCACATTTAAAAGTGGAAGTATAAGGTTTTATTTATATATAAATTTATATTTGGTTTTTGCATTGTGGTCGAGAAGTAATGTTTCAAGCAATCCTCTTGAATTATTATATTTATCTTGTAAAGTGTATAGTTCATGCATATTGCAATATTATCAAGCATCTTATATTACAATGCTTATTGATAATGCGTGATTTTGGTTTCTTGAAAGCTCTTCTTAGCCATAGAAATGCATCAGGTTTATTAGTCACTTCTTTTATTAGCTTTTATTTGAGACTTATAATTTGATTATGCAGATATGCTTCATAACAGTGACGAGGAAAATTCTCAAAGTCTAGATTACGTCATAAGAAAAGAAACTAAAAATGTTAATTTGAAAGGAGTTGCGGTAGATAGTGAAGATGTGGCCTATAATTTGTATAAAGATTATGGTCATGGTATGGGTTTTAGTGTTCAAAGAGGGAAAAATAGATATCTTTCTGGCACTAAAATTATTCATAGTAAAGACTCTTACCGTTCTAAAGAAGGTTTCAAGGAATTTGAGGATGTTATGGATAAAAAAAAATATAATAAATTGGAAACTAGAACTGGATGCCCAGCGATGATTCGCTTTACAGTACAGGATGGCCAATGGACAGTCACTCATTTTATTTCTGAGCATAATCATGAGTTGGCAACCCCTTCAAAAAGGCATTTACTCAAATCAGCTCGATCATTTCCATCAGCCAAAGCTAATGTAATTAATTCAATGGTCACTGCTGGTATACGTCCTAAAGATGTTTACTCTTACATGTCAAATGAAGTAGGTGGAGCTAAAAATGTTGGGTTTACAAAGCGAGATTGTTATAATTATGTTAACAAACAGAAGATGATGATGATTGAAGCTGGAGATAGTCAAAGTTTACTTAACCATTTCAAGGTTAGATCGAGTGAAAATCCAATGTTTTTCTACATAATTAAAGTGGATCAAGATAATCGAATGACAAACTTTTTTTAGAGAGATGGTAGATCAAGAATTGATTATGATTGTTTTGGAGATGTTGTGGTTTTTGACACAACATATTGTACCAATAGATATAATTTGATATGTGCTCCTTTTTTAGGGATTAATCATCATCGACAGACTATAATGTTTAGGTGTGCATTCTTGTTGGATGAGACAGCTGCTTCCTTTGCATGGTTGTTTAAGTCTTTCTTGCAGTCAATGGGAAATAAGTCACCGAAAACCATAATGACAGATCAGGATCATGCAATTGGCAAAGAAATTGAAGAAGTCTTTCCTGATTCATGTCACAAATAATGTTTATGGCATATTTCTAAGAATGCTCCTTCACATCTTGGTAGTCTCAATACAAATGCTGAATTTCATGCTTTGTTTCATAGGTGCATGCAAGGTTGTGAATCAGAAATAGAATTTGAGGAAACTTGGAAAAAACTTATAGATAAGCATAATCTTCAAGATCATTTATGGCTGAAAGTTTTGTATAAATGTCGCAAAAAATGGAGTTCAGCATTTAGCGTTGATATTTTTTCTTCTCAAATCAAATCTTCTTAAAGGGCTGAGGTTACAAATAATGTTTTGCATGGTATTTCTAAAGCCACCACTTCTCTTACAGAATTTATCTTTGAATTTGAGAACTTAGTGGCAAGATGGCGTTGTTCTGAAGCTGAGAAAGATTTTCAGTGCAAAAATGGTTCCATTACTTGTGCAATTAAAAATTGTAATATTTTGACTCATGCATCGAAAGTTTATACTCATGAAATATACAAACGATTTCAGAAAGAATTTCTTGATGGGATTCCATTGACATGGAAAGAAGTTGCACAAAATGACACAGTTTCTACATTTGAAGTTATGGAGGAAAATAGTTTAAGAGTCCGAACGGTCCATTTTAACACGTCTACCATGGAGATTCTTTGTACTTGCAAGAAGTTTGATTTTCGTGGTTATCTTTGTTCTCATGCCGTACAGATCCTTCGTGTTAAAAATGTCAAGAAAATTTCTGAACGGTTTATCTCTCGAAGATGGACTAAAGATGCTAAGAAAAACATCTATGGTGGTAATGATAGTGTGTTTTCACAATAATACAATACCGAAACTGAAAATGAAATTGTATTTCATAATCGTATGATTCGATTTGCTTATGATTTGATCATAAAAAGTCAAGAAAATGAAAAAACAAGACAACTTTGTCAAAAGATTTTATATGAAGGAGACTTGGAAGTTGAGAAAGAATTGAGGAAGTTATGTGTTAATAAAGAACATGAACTCAAGGAGCATGAGACAAGAGCATCAAGAGTAGTGGCACGATCTAGTAAGTTATCTATACTTAATGTTTTTTACATTAGTTATAATAGTTTTATTAGATGAGACAACTTTATGTTTTTTAACAACAATGATAATAGTTTTTTTTTTTTTTTTGGGTTAATGTAGAAAATGTGAGAAGGTCAATAATTGAAGAAATATCAGGTGATGATGCTGTAAGACAGTGTGAAAATAGTTCTCCAATCTTAAATCCACCATGTGTTAGGTCGAAAGGCGTTTCTAACGCAAGACTTAAAGGTCATCTTGAGAAAAGAAAGCCAAAACTATCAAAATTGCCTAAGCCCATTAAGTAATTTTAATGTGAAGTTACTTTTTTGATAGATTTGTTTTGTTTTATGAATTCTAATTATTTTGATAAGTGTTTCATTTTTATAGAAAAAAAATAAAACAATCAACAATTCAAGAATCTTTTGATGTTCCTATGCACAGTACTCCAAATTCTGAAAATTTTGTAAGTATAAGTTTAAATAGCAGCACATTACATAAGAGCAATTTTTCTTGTTATATATTGTTAACTATTTCTTTTTTTTTTTTACTGCAGATCATCCCTACAGTGATGATCCTAGCAAACAATATTTATTTACCCCCATATCAAAACACAATGCAATTTTTTAATATGGTAATAATTAGCAATATTTATTTTATATCTACCTATTTTTAAAATGGCATCCAATGAAACTTTTTTTTTCTTTGTTTTTAGACTCCAAGCAGTAGTTGGTTTCCAAGTGGTTTAAATTTACCTTATAACAACGTGCAACAAAGTATTGATGCGACTACTTCAGATTTGTTTCAGGTATTTTTTTTAAATAAAAGATTTTTTTTATATATATAGACATTTAGTGAATGAGTGAAAAAAATACTTTATGAATATGCATTTGGCTTTATATCAAATTTTATATAGACATTTATTATAATATATCTTTTTAACTTTTCTTTTGTGAATTTTAACTTTATGTTTTATTAATTATAGGAACCTTGCAAACATAGTCAATGATATCTAAATTCTAACCTTTAATCATAGGTATATTTAATATTTACTTTTAATTTTTAGTCAATGAATTATACTGCTATGTAAAATAATTATTTGTATTTGTTCGAATGATGTAGGATACAGCTATTGGATTGTCCTTCCAAAGTCACAAACAAAGTCATTGGTGATGCCATATTGAGACAAAAGGCCGAGATTTGGTGATTAATGGAATGAAATATCCAATTGCATGTTCTTTTTTTTTTTTTCTTTTCAGTGAACATATAACATAAATAAAAAATTAAGGTGTCAATGATTTGATGAACCTTTTGTTAATATGATGATTGCATTGCCACTTTGCCATTATAGTCTTTAAATATATATATAGGAATCTGGCAATAAATAATAATTTTTATATATGTTACACAAAATATAAATGTTATCTTAGTCTTCAAATATATATATATATATATATATCGAATCAATTAACTTAATGTATGTTTAATCTTAATCACAATATAAAAGTTTCGCAAACTTTTTGTCTTGGCCTTTGTGTCCAACATATTCGGATATGTGAACGAAAATATAATCTTTTAATATAAAATTTTGTTAAAAAAATTCATACAATTACCTATATTTGATATCAATTTTTGAGTTGGAATAATATATCATTTCCTATCACCTATGTTTTTCTTCCATTAACACAACAAATATATAATACAGAAAATTTACAATGTCTAATTTCCATGCAAAGAATAATGCATTGATGTACTACTGCTAATCAATAATACATGATTCATAATTGGATAACATAAAAATCATTAACCTCACAATAACTAAAGTTATCTGCATCTTAATTTCATCAAAATGCACTCTATAAATGGAGTTATCTGCTCATATGGCAGTCTTAGAGACTTTGCTTTCCTGCCTTACCACAATCTGCTTGGAATTTGTTTTTTTTTTGGCTTAAGCAGCAATTCCAAGAACCAAATCTAAATAACATCTGTCAGCAATATCAATCCTGTAAATGACCAAAAAGACAAAAGCAAAGCACGTTTCAAGAAAGAAAAAATGGATCTTAAATTTTACAAATGTATATTTGATATACATATGATTAAATTATTCTCACCATTTTATTATTGTGTTAAGGACAACTTTTTGTTACAACTAAATTTAATCCATGTATATAAAATATTGATTATGCAATCATTCAAAGTGAGAATTAAAAATCCTTAGTTATGTTAAACTCGCATTGCAAGCATAACAAATAATCAACTTTTTAATGTGAAGTTTCTATTTAATTTTTTTTAGCTTTTTAAAAAGTTAAAATTACAAAATAAAAAAAATTTTATCACTATGCAAACAGCCTGTAAACCTTTACTGCAACAAAGAAATCCCATTAAAAAAACCCATTAAAAAGAAAACTTGATTCTAAAGATTAAAGAAGAGCAAAATAATTTTAGAAATCGTTATTTATCAGATAACGTTAGCTAAAATTCAAGATAGTAGCAATGAATGCTTCAATTTAAATTAATAAAAATGTTGAAAGCTCTTCGTTATTGGCCTAATTCAATCGTCATTGATAAAGTTTGAGTCTTCAATCGTCAAGTTTATCAAATACCAAATAAAAAAAAATTGATCGTGAGAGAAGAAATATAGACACATTCTATCCCAATCGAGAGAGAAAAAAATATAGGATATAAAAAATAGCAAAAACCCTGAAACAAGTTCACATATTGAATTGGTTTTTAACTTTTTACCTGGAATTTTGTCACCCATGTACTTCGAGCCCTCAATCGTCAAAAATATTAGATAAAAAATTTAAGAAAACCCTAGTTTTTTACTTTTTCAATTGATCATCAAAGAAAAATATAGACCCACTATATCTCAAAAGTATCGAATATCAAAAATAGCAAAATCCCTAGTTTTAAAAAATAAAAATAAAAATAAAAATTTATTTGAAGACTTTTGTATGATATTAAAAAAAAGCTGACATGGAAAAAAAGATTGACATGGATAAATTTAATTGGATGGGCTCATGGATGACGTGGTGGGAAAGGTTCATGATATAATTTTTCTAAATTATGATTCAAAAAGTTTTAATTTTTTGTCTAGATTCATGTTCGAACTAATCTTCCTACATTATCCATATTTTCTGTTCGTAATTAATAAAGAATTAAAAATTCTTTTATATTAATAGTTATATTTTATATTAAATTTAAATATAAATATTTTTTTAATTATTAAATATCAATTAAAATCAAATTAGATTAATTCGAATTAACAAAAAATTTATACAAAATCCTATTTGAACGAATTGAATAGATAGCTCAAATCATAGATAAATCTAGTTTGCACTTGAAAACTTAGCAAGAATGTGGTGCATTGACTACTTTGAATATACTAGTTTTTCAACCCAACCCAAATAATAGTATAATTTTAAAAACTAATAATAACATAATTAAGAATAATTATATGTTGATATTATTTTAGTTTTTTTCAGCTTATTTTATCATTTTAAGCTATAAAATAAGATTAAAAGTTGCAATAAATAATATAAAATATAAACAGAAGATAGCATTTTGCATGTGTCCAAATTACCTAAACGGCAAATTTGTTTCACAAAATGAGTGAGGTGGAATAGAATAAATTAAAAAGGTAGGAATAACTTTTGTACTGTTTGTTTTATATTTTAAAACAGTGAAAGAATTTGGCGTCACTGACTTAGGTAATATCATTCTATTTATGCAAAGTGCAATAAATTTCAAATTAAATTATGAAATCAAATAATAATGTAGAGTATTTTGGATTTTTAACTTTTTATATAATATTTAAAAAAATAAATTACTTATTTTAAAAAAATCTTTTTTTTAAAAAACCATTGTAAAACCATATACTTCTTATAAGTTAAAAATCGTCATAAATAATTTATTTTTTCAAAATATTAGAAAAAAACTTCCCTATGAGTGTGCTTAATTATAACATTATTAAAATGCTTAATTTGTTAAAATACTTAGTTATAAAAAAAATATCATTCTGCCTTTCGATAAAAAAAAAAAAAAAGCCGGTCATTGCCATCTAAGTTAAAGAAACTCAAATCCAAAGTAAAGAGTTTAATACGTATATAAGCATTAAGCAATATTTAAGTGCAAAAGGACGGCAAATATAAAACTTTTGACACCCTTATTGACAAATATCTTGCGAGATAAGCGTAGAACAGGTAACCTAAAGAAGCAAGTAAGGAATATGACTCTGATAGTAAGTTGAAAAAAAAATCCAACCTCAAAAGCTAACTCGAAATATGGAGAGTAATTTGTAAAGGGAATAAGGCGCTATTGCTAGAAAAAATACAAAATATCGATGCCAAGATGATATTTTTATTGTTTCATTCCTACTTCACTCTCGTTATGAGCTTATCTCTCCATTTCTCTTACTGTGTTTTAATTTGATCATCGAAGGGTATTTAGCATCAAATGCAAATTGCCACACCTTCTACTTCTACTATGTGTTTTGAAATATATATATATATATATATATATATATATGAAAGGCTTTGATAGTGTAATCACTGTTTTAAAAAAATTATGCCCCACTATCTTGCTATTAGGTTAATGGCAAATTCCTTTAGGATTTATAAAACCAAACGAATTGTGAAACAGCAATTTTCAGAATCCCCAAGAAGAGGTAAAGAATTATTATTTAATTTACAAGAGAACAGAACCAGAGAACGAAAGTTGCAAAACAAAAAAAAAAAAAGAAATGGAGTATATATGGGTATTTAAAATACCTTAGATTTCTTTTTTCAAAAATTGCATCGCTTGAAAAAATTATTCCTTTCTAAAACGAACACAACCTTTGGACACTTTTAGCTTTAAAAATGTTAATTAACTAATAAATTAAAAATAATAAATATAATTATTATTAATTAATTTGTCTTCAATGTACATAAGTCAATAGCACAGATATAAAAAATTTCAATTATATTTTATGATTTTTCCCTCCAATACTTTCCACCATCTTAATCGACTAATATGATGGATTATTGCTTTAAAAATTAAAAATAACAAAGGTTTCATGGATGGAGGCGAAAAAATAGCTGCAATCAAGCATGCCCATATTCATTTGGTGTCCTTAATCGGTTACTACAATGAGAAACGCGCGATGATACTCGTGTATGATTTTATGAGTAATGGGGCTCTCTCCGATCATCTTTATGGTACCGGCTATGGTCCTCCGCATGGAAGCAAAAGCTGGAGATACGCAAAGGAGCAACAACCTTCATACGGAAGTGAAGCATACCACTATTCAACGTGATGTGTAAAACATCATTCTCCTAGATGATAGATTCACTGCCAAAGTTTCAGATTTCGGGTTGTCGAAAACTGACCCAAAAGTTGACATGCTCAAAATCGGAATCAAGGGCACATTTGGATATTTCCTAAACTTTTACTTTTCACTTTGCAGCTTTGGCACTTTTTCTTTTTTACTTTGAAGTCTTGCCAATTCCGTTTTGATTTTTCAGCTTTCCTTTTAGATTGGTGCTCTTCATTCTCACCAAACATTGCCTCCTATTATATGACCCAGATCCATTTTTTCCAAACACCTTTTTTATTAATCCCTAATAATTTAATTTAACAAAATTTCAATTTATTCAAAAGCAGATATCGAGGAATTCATCTGTACGATACCTTTACTACATATATAAATTCTTTGATAAAATTTCGTGTGATGGAGTTGATATTCATCCTCATAACACATTTTATTTTGAAAAATCTTTATAATTAGTTTCAACTTTTTATTTTTACGGCTTTGTTTTCTGTTTCTAGAAGCAAAAACTAAAAACCATGGTATGTTGGTAGGGTGTTGGATTCTTACTTCTAGTGATAAAAATTAAATCCTAATAATCACAATTAAAAAAAAAAACCATGTTTAGGAGTAGGTTAAAAAGTCTCATGTTTAGGAGCATGAGTAATGTCAACAAAACAAGTCATTGAATTTTTTAATTTTAGTGATTTGAGATAAAAAATCCTATAATAATCTTAAATATATATAATGTCCCGTGTTTCACTTCTAAGAGTAATGGTATTATAAAATTGAAATTCGAGGATTAATTAAATGATTAACATTTTTCATGTAATAAAATCATGTCTTGGTTTCTATGTCATATCCCATTTCATGATCTGATCACTTCTTGGATGCCTTGATTATTAGTTTAACATATCACATTATATAGTTAATGAATTTAATTTGCTTTTGGCGTTCATGTTCCACAAATGAGTAATGGCATTAGCTTTTGTTTTCTACGTATTGTATTTTAGGATAATAAAGTATATCGTCTAATATTAAGATTTTTTGGTATAAAATAAGTTGCAATTTAAAAACAGATTAAAGAGATATAGGTGATGAGATTTAAATATTAAATTTTTTGAATGTTAACTCTGAGAGATAATTTTATAAATCAATTGACTTAAGTTTAATATTTATTAAGATGTCATTAATTAATAATCTCCTTATTTAATTTCTCTCCCTTCTATATAAAGTGGGCAGGCAACTTTCCCCTTCCATCTTGAGCTGCAAGGTGAGGGGTGGGAAGAAACAAGGAAAGAAAAGAAAAATGGGGTTTCATCATCAGTTTTCTCTGCCGTTGGTAGCAATGATGATAATTCTCCTGAAACCGAGTTGCGGTAGAGATGCCGTCCTAGTGAAGAGCAACGCTACTTACCAGTGCAATGGCCTCCTCAACGAATGCCGAATGGGCCAAGATTTGGAGATGGAGGTGGATTTCTTGATGGATTCTAACGTTATCAGAATCCTCCAGACTGCAAGTAACGCTCCTCCAGTTATACAAGCGCTTGATGCGAGCAGCGCAGTGCAAATCTCATGCAGAGTTAATCAAATTTGTGTTAGCCCAGGAGGTGAAAGAATTACTTGTAGAAACCAATTTGGTTGCCGAGGTTACTACCCGGTCTCAGATAATTAATCCCCAGAAAATTCAAGTCTCTTAAATTTCAACTTCAAATCCACCCAGGTTGCCACCTTTGTGCACTCGTTTGTTTATTGTTTTGCTTGTAATTTTATCCTTCTATATATATATATATGTGTGTGTGGGGGGGGGGTTTAACTTGTTCTAAATATATAATAATCCATGTCTCTACATCTAATTCTACTTGTATATTCCTTATTATTTTTTATTCTCTATGTGGAAATCATACTATTATTATTTATTTGTATTTGAGGCCAACATCAGATCTTCCCCCATTCAGTGACCCAAAAATTAGGGTTTTGAACTCTTATGGAAACAAACCACAATAACACACAAAAAAAGAAAAGGGGGATCCGCTGAAGGCTATTGATTTGCAAAGGTATTCTTTGAAATTTTTAACACACAAAAAAAAGGGATTTTTTTTTTTTTTAACAAATTGACTACTGAGCTTCTTTTTTTTCTTTCAAAAAAGAAATAGTTTTTTATAAATCTGGTTTCAACGAAAGTAATCTTCAATTTGATGCTTTCAATTTTGTTTATATTTATATTTATATTTAAAAAAAAATTTGTCGGCTACGGGATGAGTTTTCTGGTAGCCGTACCTCAAATAAGGTTAGATTTTGAGAGAGTAAAACCTTTTTTTTTTTTTTTTTTCTTTAAAGAAAAACTTGGAAGGACGAGGGCTAAAAACTTTTGGTTTATGTGGTGGATCTCGGCTCTTACGCAGGACCCGCGCGGCGGGTCCCGACCCATGTGCGTTAGTTTTTTTTTTTTTTTTTTTTCTTTATATTTTTCTTTTTTAATTATTTGTTTTAATTTATTTATATTTTTTATTATTTTATTGTGCGTTAGGATTGCTCAACCGTAATAATGCGGAAAACACATATACTATACTATACTATACTATACTATATTAAACCGGTAAATGATTTAATTTGATGCATTGCATGTATATATATATATATATATTTATATATATATTTTAAAATAGGCGCATTAATATTAGTTTTTCGCCAAAAAGTAAGATTTTTATTTTCATGTTTAAAC
>JBBYHK010260014.1:0-28856 GCA_038382065.1 Adansonia grandidieri | reverse complement strand
GGAAAATGAGTTTATGGTGCCGAATTATGAAAAGAAAAGAGATTACTATATGAATCTATGTTTGTCCCAGCTAACAAATAAACTTTAACTCTAAAAAATGATAGGCAGAGAAGCTTTTCTTATGAAACCAAAGCATCAACATCATTTATCACAATGAAGGGAATGAGTTTATGATGCCCAATCATGAAAAGAAAGGAGATTATTATTTGAATCTATGTTTGTCCCAATTAACAAATGAACTTTAACTCAAAAAAATGGTGGGAAGAAAAGCATTTTAAATGAAACCAAGGCATTAATGTCATTTATCCCAATGAGGAGAATGAGTTTATGGTGCCCAATCCTGAAAAGAAAGGAGATTATTATGTGAATTTATTTTTGTCCTAGTTGATAAATGAAATTTACTCTAAAAAATAGTGGAAAGAGAAGCTTTTCTTATGAAACCAAAGTATCATTGTCATTTATCCCAATAAGGAGAATGAGTTTATGGTTCTCAGTCATGAAAAGAAAGGAGATTATTATGTGATTCCATGTTCGTCTTCGTTGATAGATGAACTCTGATTCTAAAAAATAATGGGAAGAAAAGCTTATTAAACGAAACTAAAGCATCAATGTTATTTATCCCAATAAGGAGAATGAGTTTATGGTGCCCAATCATGAAAAGAAAGGAGATTATTATGTGAATCTATGTTTGTCCTAGTTGACAAATGAACTTTAACTCTACAAAATCATGGAAAGAGAATATTTTCCTATGAAACCAAAGCACCAATGTCATTTATCCCAATACGGAGAAAGAGTTTATGGTTCCCAATCATGAAAAGGAAAGAGATTATTATGTCATTTCATGTTTGCCCTAATTAATAGACGAACTTTGACTCTAAAAAATGGTTGGAAAAAAAAGCATTTTAAGTGAAACCAAAGCATCAATGACATTTATCCTAATAAGGAGAAAAAGTTTAGTTGCCCAATCATGAAAAGAAAGGTGATTATTATGTGAATCCATGTTTATCCCAATTGACAAATGAACTTTAACTCTAAAAATTGGTGAAAAGAAAAGCTTTTCTTATGAAACCAAAGCATCAACGTCATTTATCCTAATAAGGAGAATGGGTTTATGATTACCAATCATTAAAAGAAAGGGGATTATTATGTGAATCCATGTTTGTTCCAACTGACAATCAAACTTTAACTCTAAAAAATGGTGGAAAGAAAAGCTTTCCTTACGAACCAAAGCATCAACGTCATTTATCCCAATGAGAAGAATGAGTTTATGGTTCCAAATCATGGAAAGAAAAGAGATTATTATGTGATTCCATGTTTGCCCTAATTGATAGATGAACTTTGATTCTAAAAAATGGTGGGAAGAAAAGCTCTTCTTATCTAACCAAAGCATCAACATCATTTGTCCCAACAAAGAACATGAGTTTATGGTTCCAAATATGAAAAGAAAAAAGATTATTATGTAAATCTGTGTTTGTCCTAATGGGAAGATAAGTTTTTTAAATGAATCCAAAGCATCAATGTCATTTATCCTAATAAAGAGAATGACTTGATGGTGCCCAGTCATGAAAAGGAAAGGGATTATTATGTGAATCCTTGTTTATCCCATTGGCAAACGAATTTTAATTGTAAGAAATGGTGGAAAGTGAAGCTTTTTTACAAAACCAAAGCATCAATGTCATTTATCCCAATGAGTAGAATGAGTTTATCGTGCCCAATCATGAAAGGAAATGATATTATTATGTGAATCTGTTTGTCCCAGTTGACAAACAAACTTTAAGTCTAAAAAATGGTAGAAAGAATAGCTTTTCAAATGAAACCAAAGCATCAATGACAATTATTCTAATGAGGAGAATGAATTTATGCTGCCCAATCATAAAAAGAAAGGAGATTATTATGTGAATTTGTATTTATCCTAATTGACAAATGAAATTTAACTCTAAAAAATGATGGAAAGAGAAGCTTTTCTTATGAAACCAAAGCATCAACGTCATTTACCTTAATGAGGAGAATGAGTTTATGGTTCCCAATCATGAAAAGAAAGAAGATTATTATGTGATTCTATGTTTGTCCTAATTGATAGATGAACTTTGATTCTAAAAAATTATGGGAAGAAAAGCCTTTTAAATGAAACCAAAGCATCAATGACATTTATTCTAATGAGGAGAATAAGTTTATGTTGCCTAATCATTAAAAAAAAGGGAATGAACTTTAACTCTAAAAAATGGTGGGAAGAAAACCTTTTCTTATAAAGCCAAAGCATTGATGTCATTTCTCCCAATGAGCAGAATGAGTTTCAGTTTCCAATCCTAAAAAGAAAGGAGATTATTATGAGAATCTACGTTTGTCCCATTATCGGATAAACTTTACTTTTAAGGAAAATGGTAGAAAGAAAAGCTTTTCACATGAAATCAAAGTATCAATGTCATTTATCCCAATGAGAAGAATAAGTTTATTGTGCCCAATCATGAAAGGAAATGAGATTATTAAGTGAATCCGTATTTGTCCCAATTGATAAATGAACTTTAACTCTAAAAAGTGGTGGGAAAAAATACTTTTCTTATAAAACAAAGCGTCGATGTCATTTATCCCAATGAGGAGAATGATTTTCTGGTTCCTAATCCTGAAAAAAAAGGAGATTGTTATGAGTATCCACATTTGCCCCATTATCAGATGAACTTTACTTCTAAGGAAATTGGTAGAAAGAAAAGCTTTTTGAATGAAATCAAAGCATTTATATCATTTATCCTAATGGGGAGAAAGAGTTTATGGTGCCTAATCATGAAAGGAAAGAAGATTATTATGTGAACCTATGTTTGTCCTAATTGACAAATGAACTTTAACTCTAAAAAATGATAGAAAGGAAGCTTTTCTTATAGAACTAGAGCATCAATGTCATTTATCCTAATAAGGAGAATGAGTTTATAGTTCCCAATCATGAAAAGAAAAGAGATTATTATGTGAATCCGTGTTTGTCTCAATTGACAATCAAACTTTAACTTTAAAAAATGGTGAAAAAAAAAGCTTTCCTTACGAAACCAAAGCATCAACTTCATTTATACCAATGATGTTGATAAGTTTATGGTTCCCAATATGAAAAGATAGGAGATTATTATGTGTTTCCATGTTTGTCCTAATTGATAGATGAACTTTGATTCTAAAAGATGATAGGAAGAAAAAATTTTCTTATGAAACCAAAGCCTTAACATCATTTATCCTAATAAGGAGAATAAGTTTATGATTCCTAATCATGAAAAGAAAGGAGATTATTATTTGAATCCGTGTTTGTTCTAATTGATATATGAACTGTGATTCTAAAAAATGGTGGGAAGAAAAGCTTTTTCAATAAATCCAAAGCATCAATGTCATTTATCCTAATGAAGAGAATGACCTTTTGATGCCCAATCATGAAAAGAAATGAGATTATTATGTGAATCCATGTTTATCCTAATTGATAGATGAACTTTGATTCTAAAAAATGGTGCGAAGAAAAGCCTTTTTTATGAAACCAAAGCATCATTTGTAATTTATCCCTATGAGTAGAATGAGTTTATCACACCTAATCATCAAAAAAATAAGATTATTATGTGAATCCATCTTTCCTAATTAATAGTTGAACTCTGATTCTAAAATATGGTGGGAATACAAGCTTTTTAAATGAAACCAAAGAATCAATGTCATTTATCCCAATGAGGAAAATAGGTTTATAGTGCCCAATCATAAAAGAAAAAGAGATTATTATGTGAATCCGTGTTTGTCTCCATTGACGAGTGAAATTTAACTTTAGAAAATGGTGGAAAGAGAAGCTTTTCTTGTGAAACCAAAGCTTCAAGTCATTCATCCTAACGAGGAGAATGAGTTTATGGTTGCAAATCATGAAAAAAATGAGACTATTATGTGATTCCATATTGGTCCTTATCGATAGACGAACTTTGATTCTAAAAAGTGGTCGAAAGAAAAGCCTTTTAAATGAAACCAAAGCATCAATGACATTTATCCTAATGAGCAAAATGAGTTTATGCTACCCAATCACAAAAAGAAAGGAGATTATTATGTGAATTCGTGTTTGTCCTAATTGACAAATGAACTTTAACTCTAAAAAATGGTAGGAAGAAAAGCTTTCCTTATAAAACCAAAGCATTGATGTCATTTATCCCAATAAGGAGAATGAGCTATTAATTTCCAATCCTGAAAAGAAAACAGATTATTATGAGAATCCATGTTTGTCGTATTGTCGAACGAACTTTATGTCTAAGGAAAATGGTAAAAAGAAAAGCTTTTTACATGAAACCAAAGCATCAATGTTATTTATCCTAATAAGGAGAATGAGTTTCTAGTTTCCAATCTTGAAAAAAAAAAAGGAGATTATTATGAGAATCCACGTTTGCCGCATTGTCAAGCGAACTTTACTTCTAAGGAAAATGGTAGAAAGAAAAGCTTTTCACATGAAACCAAAGCATCAATGTCATTTATCCCAATGATAAGAATGAGTTTATGGTGCCCAATCATGAAAAGAAAGGAGATTATTATGTGAATCCTTGTTCATCCAAATTGACAAATAAACTTTAACACTAAAAAATGATTGAAGGAAAAGCTTTTCTTACGAAACCAAAGCATCAATATCATTTATTCCAATAAGGAGAATGAGTTTAAGCTGCCCAATCATAAAATGAAAAGAGATTATTATGTTAATACGTGTTTGTCCTAACTGATGAACAAACTTTAATTCTAAAAAATGGTGGGAAGAAAAGCTTTTCTTACGAAACCAAAGCATCAATATCTTTTATCCCAATAAGGAGAATGCATTTATAGTGCCCAATTATGAAAAGAAGGCAGATTATTATGTGAATCCTTGTTTGTCCCAATTGATAAACGAACTTTAGCACTAAAAAATGGTTGAAAGAGAAGCTTTTTCTTATGAAACCAGAGCATCAATGTCATTTATTCTAATGAGGAGAATGAGTTTATGGATCCCAATCATGAAAAAGAAAGTAGATTACTATGTGAATTAGTGTTTGTCCTAATTGACGGATGAACTTTAATTCTTAGAAATAGAGGGAAGAAAAGCTTTTCTTATGAAACCAAAGCATCAATATCATTTATCCTAATAAGGAGAATGCATTAATAATGCCCAATCAAGAAAAGAAAAGAGATTATTATTTGAATCCTTATTTGTCCCAATTGACAAATGAACTTTAACTTTGAAAACTGGTGGGAAAAAAGCTTTTCTTATAAAGCCAAAGTGTCAATGTCGTTTATTCAAATGAGAAGAATGAGTTTCTGGTTCCCAAAGTCGAAAAGAATGGAGATTATTATTAGAATCCATATTTGTCCCATTATTGGACAAACATTACTTCTAAGGATAATGGTAGAAAGTAAAGCTTTTCAAATGAAACCAAAGCATCAATGTCATTTATCCTAATGAGGAGAATAATAAAAAGAAAGGAGATTATTATGTGAATCCCTATTTGTCCCAATTGACAAACAAAATTTAAATCTAAAAAATAGTGGAAAGAGAAACTTTTCTTATGAAACCAGAGCATCAATGTCATTTATTCCAATAAGGAGAATGAATTTATACTCCCCCGATCATAAAAAGAAAGGAAATTATTATGTGAATTAGTGTTTGTCCTAATTGACTGATGAACTTTAATTCTAAAAAATGGTGGGAAGAAAAGCTTTTTTTATGAAACTAAAGGATCAATGTTGTTTATCCTAATGAGGAAAATGCGTTTGTGGTACCCAATCATTAAAAAAAGGAGATTATTATGTGAATCTATGTTTGTCCTAATTGACAGATGAACTTTGATGCTAAAAAATGGTGGGAAGAAAAGCTTTTTAAATGAAACCAAAGTGTCAATGTCATTTATCCCAATAAGGAGAATGAGTTAATGGTGCCCAATCATCAAAAGGAAAGAATTACTACGTGAATCCATGTTTGCCCTAATTGACAAACAAACTTTAATTCTAAGAAATGGTGATAAGAAAAGCTTTTCTTATGAAACCAAAGCATCAACGTCATTTATCCCAATGAGTAAAATGAGTTTATGGCTCCCAATCATGAATAGAAAAGAGATTGATGTGTGAATCCTTGTTCGTCCTAATTAACAAATGAACTTTAATTCTAAAAAATGGTGGGAATAAAAGCTTTTTAAATAAATCCAAAGCATTAATGTCATTTATCCTAATGAAGAGAATGACTTTATGGTGCCCAATCATGAAAAGAAAGGAGATTATTATGTGAATCCATGTTTGCCCTAATTGGCAAATGCACTTTAATTATAAAAAATGGTGGAAAGAGAAGATTTCTTTATGAAACTAAAGCATCAATATTAGTTATCCCAATGAGTAAAATGAGTTTATCGTGCCAAATCATGAAAATAAATGAGATTATTATGTGAATACATTTTTGCCTTAAATGACAGACGAACTCTGATTCTAAAATATGGTGGAAAGAAAATCTGTTTAGATGAAACCAAAACATCAATGTCATTTATCCCAATGACAAGTGTATGCACCAAATTTTGTCCGAGCAATTTTTAGAACACTCATTATTCGAAATAATTCAGCCATTTTTAATTTGGGTTTCTTGGCATCGAATTAATTGGGCTTAATTTTATTTCAATATAGGCTTATTTGAAAAATACAAAAGAAAATAAAAATAAGTGACCCAGGTTTGAACCCAGGCCACCCTTATGGAATATGTAGCCCAAAACCAACACACCAAGCACATGCTTTAGTCATAAAATAACAAAAAAAAAAACAACATATCCAATAGAAAATGCAAAACCGAAAAAAGAGGAGTAGCCTAATTTCGAACCCAAGCCACCTTATAAAATGGGTCATTTATGACCTATACGCCAAGCATGAATTTATGTCATGAAATAAGAAAAATAAATAAAAAGACAAAAAAAAAAGAATGAGTGGCATGAGTTTCGAACCTAGGCCAAAGCTAAGTTTTTGTCATATATGACCCACATGCCAAAGCTAAGTTTTTGTCATAAAATGAGAAAAACAAATGAAATAAAAAAGCAATAAAAAAAGATAGAAAAAGGAACAGCTGCCATGCTCAGTGTGGCAGTCGTTCTGCCATGGTCTTAGAACCAGCCATGGCAGCTTCTACCATAGAGCTCTCCCTAAACCACCAACCATTTTAGCTTTTTCTTGGTGTATATAATCATCAGAGAAAAAAGAGAATAGGGAAAAAATTCTTCAAGAATTTTTGAAAAATTTCCAAGAACTTAAAAAAAAACATGAGCTTTCAAAAAAATAAAAAATTCAAAGTAGGGTTTCCAGTTAAAGGGGTTTTAGTGCTTGTTTTGAGAATCCCAATGGTGAAATGGAAGCTCATACAGAGGGGAGGAGTATACTAGAGTTTGGGAATGATCTAATAGTGGATGACAGTCGGATTTGAGGTACAAGGTTTAAACTTTTCTTGTAGGTTGAGAAAAATCTAAAAAGATCTAGAAAAATTCAATTCCAGATTTGGAAAGAAGAGGTTGAAAAGAGTCTAATGGTGAAGTTTAAGGGTCAAGTGCCATCAACGAGCGATAGTTGATGACTGTGGTCAGTCATCAGTTCCTAGGGTTTTATGTTTCTATTATTTTCTTCTATGGCCTGGTTTTAGGGGTGAAAAAGAAAAAGAAGAAAAGAAAAAAGGAAAGGAAGAAGAAGAAGAAGAAGAAGAAAGAAAAAACAAATTAAGTGGCCTCAGTTCCAAACCCATGACACCAATACAGGAGAAAAGTAGACCAGCCATGGAGCCTAACCCTGCCTTCAAGTGTAAAATGATAACAAAAATGTAAAACAGATATAGTAACGAGGGTGAAATTTTTATTCTTGAGGCCATATTTTATGCTCATTCAAATGTCTCTTGATAATATTTGCATTTGATTTTTTTATCATATTTGCTTAGTGTGCTAATATATATATGTCTATATATATATAGATACTATTATTATTTTTTTAAGGACATACCCCAAGTTAGATTAAGATTAACCTAAATAATGGGATTAATCCTGATCTGTTATTTTTCACAAACTGACACTTTAATCTTGGGGTAAATTAAGCTACTTATGTTGAGATTCAAGGTTAAAAGAACCAAAATATTTTTTAAAATTAATATCTTTTTTAGTGCCAAAATTTGTTCATGCCTAGATCATTGCTTAGAATCTTTGTGTTTGTTGCATGGTCAATGGGCTGTTTCATCATCCCAAACTACTCCAAGATTGTGTAGATGAGCTCGTGAAGCCCATGTCACTCATATTTTTTCTGCCATAGATATTTAGATGTCCATGGCTAGAATTTAGTCTGAATAAGTTCAAGAAAATCAAAAATTCCTCTTTTCTATGCTGGTAGCATTGTATTCACGGCTTGAAAAATTTTTTTTGAACTATAAACAATTTTTCACAAATTTTTTGACATTTTTTCCTATAAAGGCATTGAATCATTTTTCTAATGGTGTCTTGCTTGCCCTTGGATCATTCTAGATGAAGGAGCCAACTCAACCCACAAATGATTCTTTTGGATTTTTCAGATATTTTTCATAAAAATTTCATGAAATTCCCTTTCTGTAAAGGTATCTCTTGTGATTTAACAATTTTGTATGAGTCTAAAATGATTTTTCGCAGTCAACTGCCCCACTTCCGCTGCATATGCTACCAATGTCGAACCGATCCCTAATGTGAAAAAAATTTCCACCAAGGAGGCAATTTTCTAGGATTTTTGGAATAATTTTATATTGATCCTCACCAAGTTACCTTTCCAACGGTACTTCGTTACCTTAGGGACCTCTAGATGAGCTCAAAATAAATTTAGAAAGAGAAATGACGCAATGTTGTCCTGTGTTTCTAATCCAATTTTTGAAATGCTCTTATTGAGGCATTTGAATACCTCACGATCCACTTGGCTCATTCCCACAGCCTAAGCCCTTTAGACATGGACCAAGGCTAAACAAAAGAGGAACATTTTAGCCAAACCTTTGGCTATCAAATTTTAAAGATTCTCTTTATTTCAAAATATGACCTATTCCTTTTAATATTGAAGATTTTTATTTTTGGGGATACTCCAGCCTTACTACTCCAAGCGGACACTCTAACCCACTTTTAACTAAATCCAATATGAAATATTCATTTTTGAGGATACTCCAATCCCACTACTTCTAGGAGCCATTCCAACCCTGCTTTTAACTTAAATCCAATATTGAACTTTCATTTTCGGGGATACTCTAACCCTACTACTCCGAGGGGACATTCCAACCACATTTTTAACTTCAATCCAATATTAAACTTCCATTTTCTGGGATACTCCAACCCTACTTCTCCAAGGGGATACTCCAACCCCGCTTTTACCTCAAAATGACATCAAATTTTCACTTTTGGTGATACTTCAACCCCACTCTTCAAAGGGGATACTCCAATTTTGTTCTCCACATTCCTTCAAAAATCCAAACTTTTTTTTCAAGACATCCCCGAGTCATCAAAACTTTTTTTCTCCATAAATTTCCACTGAATCTTGCTAAGTCTCAACGTTGTCGTCTTGGTTATTCATCAATAATCAAAGACAACTATAAGATACATTTCGATCATCCCTTTTTTTTATATATATTTTATGTGTTTATTTTTGCAGGGATTTATTTATTGTTTTCTTTCCTATCTTACTAATATGTTTCCTCTTATAAGGACCTCGAGCATTCGTGCTTTAAAAGAATTATTTTCAAAATCACAAAATATCTCGTGTCGATATCTCTTCAGTATATTTGATTTTAAAAACCTATATGGAGTTCATTTTCATCAAAAAACCCTTAAGTTTCTCACCTCTCCGAGGCGCATACGTGATAAAATTTTCATTAAAACTTAGACTCATATCATTACAAATTTCACACATTAGAGGGAGTTATATTTAAATAATGATAAAAATGGAATCGATGAAACTGAGATTCAAGTAAGAAATAGTTATATGGTATCGATTTTCAAGTTATGTGGGGGTGCCAATCCTTCCCCACATGTAACCAACCCCCAAACACAAAATAATGAATCTCTAGTATTATTTTCAATAGGCATCCGGTCATACCTAACTTAAAATGATCAGTGGTGACTCCAAGTTTATGGCCACTTCGTGGTGGCCATCCAAGACTAGTTAGAGAAGCAATTTGTCTGATGATCTTTTACTCTTTCATATCAAACATTATCATATTTTCAAGTCAAGCGTGCTTTGGCCCTTTGGATCATCTGAAGTTCATAAAGGCTGGGCATGTGGAACGTCGATAGCTTGGTGACTCCACTGGGGACCAACTTAGAGAGTTAGGCCTATGACTAGATATGTCATGCTTGATCCTTGGTTCTTTGGTTTCCATAATTATTTAGATATATTTCCGTCTCTTTTTGCCTTCTAATCTTTTACCTTTTATGCCTTTATTTTGTGATTCTTTTTTAGGGATTGCCTTTTTTTGAATGAATGTTGATTTGAATAAGTATGGTAATATGGAGTAAAATAAAAAAAATGTTTGAAAGTTTTCCCGACACACCCGTGCACTTTTATTTTGCACTAGATTCACACTAAACACCATGGTGAGTCTAGGATCCTAAGTATTAAGAGGAAGTGAGCCATCTGCCATCGTGAGTAACGCTTTGCATAAGCATGGAAGGACCTTCTGTGATGTAAATTACCTATGTCTCTCGTGAGTAACCTTTCATATTTGCATAGGGAAATATATCCACCAGATCAAACCTATTCTACCAAACCCGTAACAGGCCTAGGATCGGGGTGCCTTGGCTATCCTTATTAGATAGAAGAGTGACTCAGATACCTATTCAGGCATCTACTTAAACTCATATAGTGAGCCTTCTGAACCAAACGATGTCAAACCATAACGGAATGCTGATAGAATAACCTAGAGAATAGGGTAAATTGGGAAAACACTTTTTACCTTTACTCCTATATACCATATTATACAAGTGATGATAGGTGAACAACATCCCTCACATTTTTCATAATATTTTTATGATTATTTCTTTAGGGTATTCTATAATTTTCTATGGCTCACCTTTCCTTAGCAAGTGGGTGATGATGAGCGAATATTCACACCTACGATGCCAGAAGTTTATAATCTGACCAAAATAAGTCACCATGCTGATGACTTAACATAGATATTGATGAACAAATGTCACCATTTGGTTGATCAAGCCTATTGTTACGTGGTATTGTATCACCACGCATAAAGGCAATCTTAGCGTAAGTATGCTGTGATGATGTTCGATTGTTATGCTCGCCTCTATGCATTATACCGCTTATTTTTTGGGTAAACTTTTATGTGGCATTTTCATTTTGTTGCTTTCGTTCTTTTGTGTGCTTATTTCTTTATACAGTTGCTAAGTTATTGTCACTTTTTGTTCTCTTTTCCATGCATGCATCATTTCATTATTATCATTGCCATGGGACAATTGGCCAATAGTGCAGTGTTTACCAAGGGGTGTCTATCATGAAGTAGCAGTCTGCCTCAGAGTTGAAATCTTTTGAGAAAGTTTGAGCCTGGTTCGAGCGACGACAACATAAAGATAGGGGTGATCTAAAACTCGGGTATATTCGATAGTGCATGAAAAGATCAAAATAGGGTATCATCATAATGATTGGCAAGATCTGAAATATATATGGACTAGTTGGGATGGTGCCAAGAAGGAATCATTCATGAAGAGATACGGAGACATTGCCCTTTTACTCCATGCCCATTTGGATGTTAGTTTGCTGCAAGCCGCTTCCTAATTTTGGAACCCCGTATATCAATGCTTTACCTTCGACCATGAGGATTTGACCCCCACAGTAGAGGAATATACCTCACTATGTAACATCAAGAGGGCCAAGCTAATAGAATATATTGCAAGGCATTGAACCCTTTAACTTTTAGGAAAAGATTGGCCCAAATTATTAGTCCACTCGAGGCATGGATTGAGGGTCACATTAGAAGAAGGAAAATGGTGAGTGTATTTCATTGGCTAGTTTGAAAAGGGCAATGGCAAATACCATTAACATTTAAAAAATGCAAGATATATTTGCTTTGGTGATATATGGCCTAGTCATTTTCCCAAAGATGCTAGGTTATGACAAAGCAGTGGTGGCAGATCTCATTTCTTGACTATATTGCAATATTAACTTGGCACCTGCTATCATCGCTAAAACCATTCGAGCCCTTAATTTTTATAAAAAAAATTAGGACAGGACGTTTCATTGGTTGTGCATTTATGTTTCACCTATGGCTTGTTAGCAACCTTTGCCCAAAAGAAAAGAGAAGGCTGTACAATTTCTTCCCTAACTTTAGTCCTATCTCCAAAGTCCTCAAGAAGAAATGGCTTCACAAATAGTCTGAGGAACAATAGATCTAGAAACTTTAGAATCTCAAAGGGGATAAAGTGGCATGGAAGGTTGCTCGGTTCTCACTATAAACCATCATGTACAAATGTGGGGATTGCAATTATGTGCCATTCATTGGGTTATAAGGAAGTACCAGATATGCACCTATTTTGGTCCTTTGATAATTTTTGTGTCAGCAATTTATCCCTTTTGTTCAAGACCTAGAGGCATGCAACCTTGAATATAGTGAGCCAGATTATAAGTTAAAAATTCAGTTAGCCTTCCATGCTTGGAGACAAACTCATTGCATAGAAAGTTACTGGAGAGGAAGCAATATGACCCCAAGGTATAATGAATGGAAGATACGTTGCACCAATGATGCCTTGCCTCTATTCGATGTTGTATCTATTGATGAAGAATTCCCTTCTGAAATCGAATTGCTTAGATAGAAATTCGAACAAGAAAAGACAACTCTTACTAAGGAAATTGCCCGCCTAGAGGAGAAGAAAAGTCAATTTGAGATGGACCTTCATCTATGTAAAGGTGAGGTAAAATGAGCTGATAAGGAAAAGAATAATCTCAAAAAGGATCTCGAGAGTCTAAGGAAAAACTATGTGGCAGTCAGTAAAGCAAACAAATCACAATTCTAAGGCAAGTCTTCAATCAAGTGGAGAATAGAAATTGCACCTTCGAAAAAGTACTACATCGGTGGAAAGAAATGACTAAAGACAGTAAAGAGAAGCTTGTCAGAGCTTGAACCCTTGCAACGACTTATCAAAAGAGAAATGCATAGTTAAAAAAAATTAGGTTGAGAATGAGACGTTAACAGTCAGGGTTCAAGGCTTAGAGCAGTCTTTACAAGCTTGCCAAAATCAGATAGATGAATTAGTACGGGCTTTAAAACAGCAGGAGAAAGAATGGTAATAAATAGTCGATCAGGCATACCAAAATTATCAGACTCATCATCGCATCCCACTAAACAAATTTAATTAATTCAATTAGAGGCTGAATATATGATGGATGCAGCTCAATCTCTAGCATGTAGCATCTTACCCACTGAAGCTTGCAAATAAAAACTATTGTATTTCTTAGAATATGTGATTAGACAATATAATCATGCTAGACATTTTTAAATGTAATCATATGTATTCAACACCTTGATTGCTTTAATGAAAAATGCTATTAGTGGAGCTGTTTCCTAATCCAATTGTCCCTCTTGCATCTGCATCAATAACAATTTTCTTTTTTTGCTTTGCATCAATAACATAATTCTTTTTCTACTTCATATCCATTTTCATGTCATGTCATGACACATTCTAAAGGTCTAATTCATCAATAATCTGAAGTGAAGGTGTCCTGAAACACAGAATCTTTAGCTCACCATCACTGCAACACTCGTACCTATCATAAAGCCATAGAGAATGATCATCAGTCCTGCATTGAGCAACTAGAACTTATGTACAAAGAATCTCAAGAACAACCAGCCCATAAGAATGAAGAACTCTAATCTTAAATGGTAGAATTGACAAAACTGTTATCCAAAGCTTTGAAGGATAAAAGGCAAGCAAGCACCATCAACGCTAGCAAGTGACCGACAAACCTTGAGAGTAATTTGAATGGTGGTACTGAGGCTACTAATGTGGATGAGGCAACTTTGCATGAATAGTATCCCCCAGCAATACGAATTTCATCAACTCAACCATTCATTTATCTCAATCCTATAATAGCATGACATTTGGTTCATGGCTCTTCGCCCGCTATACCTATAGTACCAGATCTTGATGAACAGGCAAAGCAAAAAGGGTAAAAAGGTCTTCAAAAAATTATGAAGACTTAAACAAATACCAATCTCTAGAGAAACGTCTTTGAGCTATCGAGGGAAATGATAAATTTGGAATTGTAGATGCGAAGGCTCTATATTACCGACCTTCGGATGTATTATCGCAAGATGATCGGGCATGAGAAAAATGAAAAATTACTAATCCATTACTTTCAAGACAGTTTAACTTAGGTAGCTCCCGGATGGTACATAGGGCTAGACCCTATAAGGATTCAAACATGGACAAATCTGGCTCGTGCATTCCTAGACAATATAAGCACGTATCTAATTGGGCCCCAGATCACCTCTCCCTCATGAACATGGAAAAGAAAGCCTTTAAGAGTTTTAGGCAATATGCTTAAAGATGGAGAGAAAAGGCAACTGAGGTTCAGCCTGCATTAACTGAAAGGGAAATGATAGTTATGTTCATCAGCATTTTGAAAGCTCCTTACTATGAGAAGTTGGTGGGAAACGCCATGAAAAATTTTGCTGATATGGTCATATCAGGGGAGATGATTCATAATTCCATCAAAAATAGGAAAATATCTATGGAGGAATCATTAGGGTCAATTAAAAAACCAATAAGTAAAGAAAAGGAAAAAGAAGTAAATGTTGTAATTCACTGCACCGTAAAGTTTCCTCAAAATCCATGCTCAGCTCAAAAGGTATATGCCCCAAATATGTTGTATCCAGGTTTTAGCCCCTAACAAATGACACCAGTAGTTCACTCTACTGGTATTGCTCCAACAGTTACCTTCACACCAAATCCTATTCAAAACACTCCTCCAAGCATGCAACCTCGCAGTACAAACAATGCCAAAGCCTTAAGTAATCATCAAGCATCCTGAGAAAGAAAACATTTTAACCCTTTACCATACTCATATAAAGAGATCTACAATTGCCTATTAGCCAGCTAATGGGTGGCCTTAGTGTTCTTAGACCCAAAATCCCCACCATATCGTAGTTAGTATGATGTGAATGCTTATTGTGAATACCATGCTGGAGCACAGGGACATTCAATTGAAAGCTGTACCTCATTTAAAAGAAAGGTGCAGGGTTATTAAAAAGAGGCATAATCAAAATAGAGTAGGGGCTCGGACTAAATGTTAGGGCTAACCTGCTTTCTAATCACGTTAAACTTAGGGTAAATGCGGTGATTGATGGGAAAGGCAGTTGGATTAAAAGAGATGTCAGAAAGGTCAAGATGCGAATGGGTAGAGTTGGCAAGCATTCAAAAAGGTTGGGATAGTAAGCCCAAGAGAGGAATTCATGGAGTTCTCTTGCTGCTATTGTGCTCAAGAGCATGATTTACAATAATGTTCATCATTTCTAAAAATGATGCAAGGAATGATGGATCGATCCGAGATAGAATTCCATAAAAAATGTCATGAACCAACTTATCCATCCATTAACGTCATCAAAGAGGAGGAAGCAAATGATGATGGCATCCTAATTTGCCTTTCTCTTATGAGCATAGAGAGACGGGCAAATGAAAGTTTTAGGTATTATGCCTCTAGGTGGATGGAAAAGACCATCTAAATTCAACCACTATTGATAAAGAAAGAAATTATCGTTAGGTTCATCGGTACACTACAATCACCTACTATGAAAAGGTATTAAAAGAACCCTTAAAAGCTTTACAGATGTAGTCATACTTTGTGGGATAATGGATAAGGCTTTGAAAAAAGAATCAGGCAGGGGTAAGAAGAAAGGAAAAAGCAAAATAACACGACAGTTGAGGTTTGACAAAGGAGCCAGTTCTTCTCAAACCCATGCAGATGTAAACCTAGAAAGGTTTATTGCTAAGCAAAATTGTGAGATCATGAAAAATATAAAAGAACTGAGAACACCAATGAGTACAATTTGGGAGATTCTAGTAAAGGCCAAATTAGTTAATGGGGTCGAGAACAAAAAGGAAGAAGTTGATAACTTTTGTAATTTCCATACAGTACATGGTCATACCCTTTAACTGTGTAAATAATTTCATGCCATAGTCTAAGAATGATGAAAGAAAGTAGCATTGAATTTTATGATGAGAAGAAAACTTTGACTATTCAAACTGTAGAGGCATTTCCATCTATCATGCCATAAAAAAAGATAGGGACAATCTCTCTTATGACATCAAGAGACCACTGATCTTGTATGATAATTGATCATATCCTCAGGCCGCTTTTGCCTTATTTGCAACAAGGATAGTAATTCAATTGCTGTCTACATTCCTCTATGAAGACAACAAGGCTGTTCCCTAGAATTATGAGATTAAAATCTTAATCATCAGGGAATCTAGTCAACTAGCCCTAAATATTAATTTTTTAGGGTTAAACCACTTGACTCCGAGTGGTAGGTATTATGCACACTAGCTTTAAAAGATGAAACTCAGCAAAAATATACTAGCCAGAATCTTCAAACACTTAAGTCTATAAATAAAGCATCAGATTCAAAAGTCATCAAAGAACCAATCAGTGAGAAAAAGAGCAATGCAGTTTCTTAAGTTCATCAAACACAGTGAATACAGTATCATGGATTAGCTAATAAGCAACCTGCCAAAATATCCGTACTGTCATTTTTGTTGAACTCTGAACCTCATAGAAATGCACTCTTGAAAGTTTTGAATAAGGCTTATGTCTCTCTCAATATATCTATGTGCCATCTAGATCATCTAGTGAACTATATCATGGCTGACAATTACATATCTTTTAGTGATGATAAGATTCCATAAAGAGAAGAGGGAATCATAAAGCCCTTCACCTAACCACATACTATAAAGGAAGCATATTGCCTAGGGTGCTTACTGATAACGGGTAAGGTTTGAATGTAATGCCTATGTCATGCCTGAATAAGCTCCCAATTGATGCATCTCACATTTAAAATAGTCACACTGCTGTGCAGGCATTTGATAGAACCTGTAAAAGCATTATGGGGAACATCACTATCCCACTCCAAATATGCCCATTACTTATGAGGTTAACTTTCGTGTGATGGACATTGCTCCATCATATAATTGCCTTTTAGGAAAGCCATGGATCCATTTTGCGAGAGTAGTTCCATTATCCTTGCATCAAAAATTGGAGTTTGTAATTAGAAACAAAGTTATCAGTATTATGGAGAAGAAGATAATATTGCTGCTACCTCAATTGATACCCCATATGTTGAACATAATAAGGGCATTGTAGAACCCGCTTTTCAATCATTTGAGTTCATTAATGCCACCTATGTTAAGGAGGGATTACCCATGATTAAGCCTCATCTGTCAGGAAGCACGTAAATGAGCTTAAAACTAACGATCGACAAAGGCGCTCGAGCTGAAAAAGGGCTTGGAAGATGCCTCCAAGGAGTTTCTAAAGCTTTAAAGGTGACCCATCATATTGACAAAAAAGGAGCATGGTTTAAGCCCAATGCACAGCAAAAAAAAGAAGCAAGCCCAAAGGAATCGAAACAAAAGAATAGCATGTTTATTGGGACAAGACATGGGGCATGAACCTATGGCATTTTTGCCATTGCAAAAGAACTTCACTCAGGCGAACATGTTAACACTAGCTCGACAAATGTCATGCTTCTGTAAAGGAAGACTGACTTCTAAGGATTTCTCTATCAATGCAATTGAAGAACCATCAGCAATGGGTGAAGAGACTGACTTATGCCCTTCAGATTTTATTCCAAGTGTCTAGACTGAGATACAAATCCATGTATTATTCAAAACTCTTTCAAAGTAATGCCATGAACCAAACCCACATGCTTTCACCCAAGAGCATTATGGGATCCTTTGTATAGGCGTCTTTCGTTAAGTATTATCAATGAAAATGATGGAGCATTATGCATTTCATTCATTGTGTCCATTTTTGCCTCCCTCCACATATTTTTTTGCCTATATTGTTATTAGTCATATTTTCAGGTATTCGGATGAAGATGACATGAATGTCAGCATTAAGACTCACAAAATTAACTTTGAGTAAGCAATCTATGCTAGTGAGGTTGAGTATGAAGAAGATTTTGAGGAGGACCTTGCACCCCTAGATCTGATCAAACTAATTGAACAGAAAGAAAAATAGATTTTACCTCATAAAGAACCCACCAAAACCATAAACCTTGGGACAGAATAAGATAAAAAAAAGTTAAATATGAAACCTTTATAAAACCATCAATCTGAAACCATTTGCTAAGCCTTCTCTATGAGTATCGAGATGTGTTTGCCTGGTCTTACTAAGATATGCCTAGGTTAAATGTTGACATCGTAGTATATAAACGTCCCTTCAAACCTGAGTGTAAACTTATGTAGCAAAAGCTTAGGAGGATGAAACTTGAGATGCTGCTAAAGATCCAAGAAGAAGTTAAGAAATAATTTGAAGCAGGATTTTTCGAAGTCACCAAATACCCTGAGTGGGTGGCCAATGTAGTCTCAGTCCCTAAGAAGGATGGTAAAGTGCAAATGTGTGTGGATTATAGGGACTTAACCGAGCTAGTCCAAAAGATAATTTTCTTTTGCCCCATATCGATACCCTAGTGGACAACACTGCCAAAAATGCACTTTTTTCTTTCATGGTGGATTTTTGGGATACAACCAAATCAAAATGGTGATAGAATACATGGAAAAAACCACCTTCGTGACCATGTAAGGAACTTTTTTTACAAAGTGATGCCTTTTGGGCTCAAAATGCTAGGGCAACTTATCAGAGGGCAATGCTGATATCGTTTCATGACCTTATGCACAAATAGATCGAAGTTTATGTGGATTACATGATCGCCAAGTCACTTAGAGAGAATAAACATGTAGCTAATTTACGAAAGCTCTTCAAATGCCTTCGCAAATATTATCTCAAGTTAAACCATACCAAATGCACATTTGGTGTCACGTCTAACAAGTTATTAGGCTTTATTATGAGTGAAAAAGGAATAGAAGTGGACCCTAACAAGGTTGGGCCATTCAAGGCCTTCCACCACCTCAAACCCCAAAAAAGGTAGGAAGTTTTTTAGGAAGATTAAACTTATAGCTCGATTTATAGCTTAATTGACCAATAAATATGGCTTGATCTTTTGACTACTTCATAAACAAAATCTCAAAGAATGGAATAGAGAATGTTGATAAAGTAAAGAAATACCTTTCAAGCCCTGCAGTGCTTGCACCCCTAATCCCAAGCAAACCTTTAATTTTATATCCATTAGTTTTTGATAGTTAGATAGGTTGTGTATTAGGACAGCATGATGACTCAAGAAATAAAGAACATGCTATCTACTATTTAAGTAACAAGTTTACAGAATGTGAAAATAACTACTTGACAGTAGAAAAGTTATGTTACGCTCTCATTTGGATAGCTAGAAGGTTATGACAATATATGTTATACCATACCACATGGTTGATCGCCAAACTAGATCTTATCAAATACTTATGTGAAACCCCTGTATTGTCAAGGAGATCGACTAGGTGGCAAGTTCTACTTTCTAAATATGATATTGTATATGTGAATTAAAAGGCCATCAAGGGTAGTGCAATTGTACATTTCTTGGCTAGTTAAGCAATGGATGATTATCAACCTTTAGATTTTCAATTCCCTGATGAAGACCTAATGTGCATATCTGAAGTGGGAGATGCAACCAATGGTGATTCACCTTGGAAAAATGTTTTTTTGATGGTGCTTCAAACATATTAGGGCATGGAATTAGGGCAATTTTAACCTCACTAGAGGGAAGCCATTATTCTTTCACTATGAGATTAAGCTTTAACTACACTAATAATATAGATGAATATGAAGCTTGCATCATGGAACTCCAAGTTGCCATCAAAAGGGGCATCTGAACCTTACAAATGTTTAGAGACTTAGCCCTTGTCATTTACCAATTAAAAGGGGAATGGCAGACACAAGACACCAAACTAACTTGTTTTAAAAGTTTAATCTCAGAACTGAGAAAGCAATTTAATGATGTTAGCTTTCGATATTTTCCTTGGGAAGAGAATCAAATTGCTAATGCTATAGCCACCTTATCATTAATGTTTAAGGTCAATCAGGAGTTAGACATTGCCCCTATTCAAATGAGCATTCATTCAACATCAGCATATTACCAGAATATCAAGGAAAAAAAATGGTTTGCCTTGGTATTATGACATCCTCTAGTATATCAAAAATTAGTAATACCTAGAACATGCCACCAGAAAATTATAAAAAGACCATATGAAGAATGGCTGCAAACTTCATTTTGGATGGCAAAGCACTATACAAGAAGAGTTGGGACCAGATATTACTCTAGTACATGGATGCCTCAGAAGCCAACAAAATCCTCAAGGAGGTCCATGAAGGGATTTATGGTACACATGCTAATGGATACCGAATGGCAAAACAAGTCATGCAATTGGGCTACTACTGGTTGACTCTATAAAGGGATTGCATCAACTATGATCGTAAATGCCACAAATGCCAAATCTATGCAGACAAGATTCATGTCCCTCTAGTACCATTGCATGTTATGATAGCCCCATGGCCATTTTCTATATGGGGCATGGACATGATTGGACCAATAACCCCTAAGGCCTCTAATGGACATCGTTTCATCTTAGTTGCTATTGACTATTCACTAAGTGGGTGGAAGCAACTTCTTATGCCAACATCACCAAATTTTTCATGTGCAAATTTATGAAACGAGATATCATCTGTAGATATGGTCTTCTTGAACAAATCATTACTAATAATGCATGCAACTTGAAAAAAAGATGATGCAAGCAGTCTACTCTCAATTAAAGATTTAGCATCGAAACTCTATCCCATACCATCTGAAGATGAACAGGGCAGTTGAAGTAGAAAACAAGAATATCAAGAAGATAGTCAAAAAGATGGTTGAGGCATACAAAGATTAGCATGAAAATTTACCTTTTGCTTTACATGGTTATTGCGCAGCTGTATGAACTTCTACAGGTGCTACTCCATTTTCTTTGGTCTACGACATGGAGGCTATCCTACCTATCAAGGTTGAAATACCTTCCCTCAAAGTTTTAATGGAATCACAACTTGAAAAGGTGAATGGGTTAAAGATCAATTTGAACAACTTAATCTTATCGAGAGAAGAGAATCAAAGCCATTTGTCATGGGCAGATGTATCAAAAGTGCATAATGAGAGCCTATGATAAAAAAGTTTATCCTCGCCGATTTTGAGAAAGTGACCTAGTGCTTAAACAAATTCCCTCGATCCATAAAGATGCTCACAAAAAATGGACCCTAAATTAGGAAGGGCCATACATGGTGATATATGTATTCTCTAGAAGAGCTCTAATCTTAACCAAAATGGATGGCAATGACCTACCCAACCTTGTGAACTCTAATTCCATTAAAAAAATACTATGCCTCAAAAGACTTTAGGATGAAAACTTGAAAGGGCATTCTATTAGTCCTTCGCCCACCATTCTCCAAAAAAAAAAAAGAGAGAGAAAAAACCAACTTAAGTCAAAAACCCAAGAGGGTGGCTTAAGTAACCAAACCCATTCAAACTAAGTCAAGTCCAAATCATCATTAGCCTAAAACCAATCTTCCCTACATTCATAACTCTGTCCTAGGCACCAAATCATAACTTAACCTATCTATTTTATGCTGACCAAACCTCATCTGCACCTACACTTAGAAAATGAAAACTAACCAAATTTGAGGCCTTATCCTGCCATGAGGCAATCTGAGGAATCTTCTTATGATTTGACCAACACCATAAGGATCATTTGCTCGAAAAAAAAGTCTCTGAAAGCACTCGATGGAAAGTTCATGTCATCAGTATCAAAGCTAATCGACCAAAAGGACTTCTTTTGACTCTTTTGTATTTTAAATTTTTTAATCGAATGAGAATACAATTGTTTGATTTCTGGCAAAACCCTTTTCTTAACCCTGCTTTCTGTGTTGCACTATGTTTATCATTTAATTGATAATGCTTGATAAATAAACAAAACTGATAATAGAATTTCGTAGCATTGTTTGGAAAGATTAAACTTTATGAGAATTTTGTTAGGTTTAAAGACAAAAAAAATGAACTTTAGGGCCATGGTTGGTCCCACCATCTTTGATCTTGTATCCTGAGAAGTGTTCAAACTCTACCCTTAGAAAAGCTTATTGTGAAAAAAGAGAAGCTAAAATCTTGCTTTGATTACCAACCAAACAGCCAAGGTTTAACACATTTAAATAGTCAAAGGTGCTCTTTAGAGTCAAAATTGGCAAAAAATCCCACTTATGCTTGCTAATGAACTCTTTATAGCTTGAGCCTTCCAACATGAATAATTCGATTTCATAACAAAAAGCCACCTTATTAGATATGAGAAAGATCTAAAATTAACGGATTATGCCTTTGGAAACACCACTTTCACATCATTTAAACACGCATACGCATTTTCATATTCTATAAGATTTAACATATTTTAGTTACCAATCCCGGTACAAAAGGTAAATCAGTAAAGAGCACAAGGTGTAACTTTTTATTTTTAAAAACCTTGAAAAATCTTAGGTAAGTACGTTTGACATCACAAGCTCATTAAAAATCATCCAAGAAAAGTATCTAATCCTAACACCTTTTCTTTCTTTGTCCTCAAGGAGCAGGACATTTTTTTTCTTGTCCTGAAAGAGCAGGACCTTTTTCTTCTTGTCCTCAAAGAGCAGGACGTTTCCTTTCTTATCCTCAAAAAGTAAGATATTTTTCTTCTTGTCCTCAAAGAGCAAGACCTCTTTTTTTCCTTGTCCTCTAAGAGCAGGACATTTTTTTTCTTGTCCTTAAAAAGCAAGACCCTTTTTTTTTCCTTGTTCTTAAAGAGCAAGATGTTTTCTTTCTTGTCCTCAAAGAGTAGGACCTTTTTCTTCTTATCCTTAAAGAGCAGAACATTTTCTTTCTTGTCCTAAAAAAGCAAGACCTTTTTCTTCTTGTCCTCAAAGAGCATGATCCCTTTTTTTCCTTGTCCTCAAAGAGCAGGACATTTTCTTTCTTGTCCTTAAAAAGCAGAACCCCTTTTTTTTCCTTGTCCTTAAAGAGCAGGATGTTTTCTTTCTTATCCTTAAAGAGTAGGACCTTTTTCTTCTTGTCCTCAAAGAGAAGCACCCCTTGTTTTTTCCTTATCCTTAAAGAGCAAGACCTTTTTTTTGTGCCCTCAAAGAGTAGGATGTTTCTTTCCTTTGTCCTCAAAGAGCAGGACCTTTTCTTTCTTGTTTTCAAAGAATAGGACCTTTTTCTTCTTGTCTTCAGAGAGTAAAACCCTTTTTTTCCTTGTCCTAAAAAAATATGACCTTTTTTTTCTTTTCTTCAAAGAGCAGGATCCATTTTTTTCTTGTCTTTAAAAAGCAACACCTTTTTCTTTTTTTATCCTTAAAGAGTAGGACATTTCCTTTCTTTGTCCTCAAAGAGCAAGACATTTTTTTACTTATCCACAAAGAGCAGGACTTTTCTTCCTTTGTCCTTAAAGAGCATGACGTTTTCTTTTTTTGTCCTCAAAGAGTAGGACCTTTTCTTTTATTCTTGCCCTCAAAGAGCAGGATGCCTTTTTAAGCCCATACAAACTAGTGGCACCCCTTTTATTTTAGTCATCAAAAAGCAGGATGCATTTTCTTTTTCTTTTAAACCCACACAAGTTAATGGCACCCCTTTCATTTTAGGTCCTCAAAGAGCGTGACATCTTTTTTATTGCTTTTCAGTTTATACAAGCTAATGGTACTTTTTTCTTTTAGTCCTCAAAGAGTATGAGACCTTTGCTTTCCCAATCAAAAAATAGCCTAATACACTGCCAAAACAAAGTGATGTTTATTTATCTTTGCCCTGTTCCTAATACTTAGCAACAATTAAAGAGGAGTAGCTGTACAAAATTTTATCCGAGCAATTTTTAGAACACTCATTATTCAGAATAATTCAGCCACTTTTAATTTAGGTTTATTGGATCTAGATTAATTGGGCTTAATTCATTTCAATTTAGGCTTATTTGGAAAATACAAAAAAATAATCAAAAGGAGTGACCTGGGTTTGAACCCAAGCCACCCTTATGGAATATGTAGCCTATAACCAACACACCAAGCATATGCTTTAGTCATAAAATAACAAAAAAACGTGTCAAAAAGCCAAGGAAAAACCAAAAAATAAGGAGTGGCCTAGTTTCAAACCCAGGCCACCTTATAAAATGGGTCATTTATGACCCATACGCAGGCATGAATATGTGTCATAAAATGACAAAAATAAATAAAAAGCCAAAAGGACAAAAAAAAAGACGGAATGGTGGCATGGGTTTTGAACCCAAGCCACCTCTATGGAAAGAGTCACGTGTGACCCACACACCAAAGCTAAGTTTTGGTCATAAAATGACAAAAACAAATCAAATAAAAAAGCAACAAAAAAAGATAAAAAAAAAAGAACGGTTGCCATGCTCAGTATGGCAACCGCTATGCCATGGTTGCAGAGCCAGCCATGGCATCTTCTGCCATGGATCTGGTCCTCAAACCACCAACCTTTCAGCTTTTTCTTGGTGTATATAATCATCATAGAAAAAAAAAAGAAGGGAAAAAATTCTTCAAGAATTTTTAAAAAATTTTCAAGAACTTAAAAAAAAACATGAGCTTTCAAAAAAATAAAAAATTCAAAGTGGGGTTTTTTATTAAAGGGGTTTCAATGCCTATTTTGAGAATCCTAACGGTGAAAAGAAAGCTCATATAGAAGCGAGGAGTATACTAGAGTTTGGGAATGATCCAACGATGGACAGTGGTTAGATTTCAATTATTTAAAATTTTCTTACAAATTTAGAAAAATCTAAAAAGATCTAGAAAAATCTGAAAAGATCTAGAAAAATCTGACTCTGGATTTGGAAAGAAGAGGTTGAAAAGAGTGTAGGGTGAAGTTTGAGGGTCAAGTGCCACCGATGAGCAACGATCAATGACTATGGTCGGCGGGTAATGCAGTGGTTGGTTGTTAGTTTTTGGGTTTTTATGTTTCTATTTTTTTCTTCTGTGGCTTAGTTTTAAGGGTGAAGAAGAAGAAGAAAGAGAGAAAGAAAAAAGAAAGGAAGCAGAAAAAGAAAGAAAAAAAAACAAATTCCCAAGCCATTAATATAGGAGAAGAGTAAACCAGCCACTAAGCCTTACCCTGCCTTTAAGTGTAAAGAGTCAACAAAAATGTAAAACAAGTGAACCGACAAGGGTGACATTTTTATGCTTGAGGCCATATTTTATGCTCATTCAAATGTCTTTTGATAATATTTGCATTTGATTCTTTTTATCATATTTGCTTGGTGTGCTAATAAATATATGTCTATATATATACTTTATTTTTTTTAAGGACACCCCAATTAGATTAAGATTTAACCCAAATAATGAGATTAATCTTGGTTTATTATTTTTCACAAATTAACACTTTAATCTTGGGGTAATATTAAGCTCTTATGTTAGGATTCAAGGTTAAAAGAGGCAAAATATTTTTTTAAAATATAATATCCTTTTTAGTGTCAAAATTTATTCATGCCTGATCTTTGTTTAGAATCCTTGTGATTGTCGCATCGTCAACAGGCTATTTGGTCATCCCAAACTACTCCAGGATTGTGTAGATGAGCTCATGAAGCCCATGTCACTCATTTTTTTCTGTCACAGATATTCAGATGTCCATGGCTCAAATTTAGTCCGAATAAGTTCGAGAAAATAAAAAATTCCTCCTATTTTATGCTAGCAGCACTGTATTCATGACTTGAAAGATTATTTTCAAAACATAACATTGTCATAATGTGGCTTGGATGGGAATCCTGACCAAGTCCGACTTAAACAACCCTTGACTATTTAAGTTATGGTGTATCATTATTTCAAAACTATTTACTCTTCTCTTTTTTTGG
This sequence comes from Adansonia grandidieri, assembly GCA_038382065.1. NCBI lineage: Eukaryota > Viridiplantae > Streptophyta > Magnoliopsida > Malvales > Malvaceae > Adansonia > Adansonia grandidieri. The sequence continues at coordinate 2,886 of JBBYHK010260014.1, read as the reverse complement.
GGGCCATGTCGATATTAATATTCTCTTTTTTTGGGGACTCAGTAGTGACAATTAATCGTTCACCCATCTTAACCTTAAATAGTCATCAAGAAAAGATGCTTTGTTTAGAGTCACCACTAATCTATTTTGGCTAGGTGAGATTGGTCACCTATCAAAATTAATGCTTTAAGGGTCACAAAACCCTAAAAATGAATCCAATGGTTTATGAAGTACCAACAATCGTTTTTAAGGGTTCGACAGTCAGTTATAGCCACAAGTAAGAATTGACCCTCTCGTGGTGCCTAAATCGGTACCTTATTGATCATGGTTAATTTGAACTATAATTTTTATCTGGCTTTAATATGTGGTATTTAATTACAATTCATGTATTGTTAAAATAAGATTTTATTATTCCATGAGAGAAAATCAGGGTTTTACATTTTGAAATTGATTTTTTTTATGATTTTGGCATCATAAACATATTCTCCTCATTAGAGCACATTGTCATACCATGGCCTAGATGCGAATCCTGACCAAGTCCGACTCAAACGGGCCTTGACTATATAAGTCGTGATGTATCATTATTTCAAAACTATTTATTCTTTGCTTTTTTTTTGGGGCCATATAGATATCGATATTCTCTTATTTCTGGGTACTCGATAGTTAAGATTAATCATTCGCTCATCTTAACCCTAAATAGTCATCACAAAATGGCCATTTGTTTGGAGTCACCACTAATCTGTTTTGGCCAGGCAAGGTTGGTCACCTATCGAAATTAATGCTTTAAGGATCACAAAACCCTAGAGATGAATTTCATGGTCTACAAAGTACCAAAGATCATTTTTAAGTGTTTGGGAGTCAGTTACAGCCATAAGGATCGACCCTCTGGTGGTGGATAAAATCGGTACCTTATTAATCATTGTTAATTTGAACTTTAATTTTTATCCAGCTTCAATATGTGATATTTAATTACAATTCTGGTATTGTTAAAATAACATTTTATTATTCCATGGGAGAATATTAGGGTTTTGCATTTTGAAAATTGAAATGCCTTATGCACCCTCACTGAAAAATCAATGAGACATGAAAGTTTTTATTATTCCCTTTTATACCCTAACAAAAAACCAAAAGGACCTCTAAAAGGTTCCAAAAAACCAAAATGTCTTTCACATCCTACTAAAGTACCTGGCACAATGTGAAAGGTTTTTATTTGTAAAAAATTCCTGATTTCCATTTTGAAAAGGGTATCTCATCATTATGATGAGTAGTAAAACCCCTATCACATATGGGTGGAAGGAATTTCATGCATCACTCTAACTCCAGACATTGCCTTTATTTTACAAAGACATACGAATTTTATTTGAAACAAAAATAGAAAACCTATGACTCGGTCTAGACACTAAAGTACTAATTCAAATCTAAGGACTAAAAAGATAAAAGAAAAATGAACCTATCCTTCAAGTAGACCTTTGGCATAAAAACACTTGGTGGTTACTTAAGACTAGGTTTTAAGAATAATTAAAATATCCTTAAGGCTTACCATCGACATTGAGGCACCCGGTAATAACTTAGGATTTGGTTCTAAGGAAAATTAAAATATTCCTAAAGCTTACCATCGAGACTAAGGCACCCGATAATTACTTAGATTGGGTTCTATGGAAAATTAAAATATTTTTAAGGCTTACCATCGACACTAAGGCACCCAATAAGGAAAATTATGAAAATGTCCCTTGAGTATACCTTAGACATGAAAATACCTCGGTACCCCTAATAGACTCAAACATGACCTAAAAAGGCTAAATGAACCCTAAACATTCACCTTTGGCATAAAAGCATCCCAGTGAGGACAAATTATGAAAATGCCCCTGGGGTATACCTTCACCATGAAAGTATCTCGGTACCCCTAATGGACTCAAAAATGACCTTAAAAGATTAAAGGAACCTTAAACATTCACCTTTGGTATAAGAGCATCCTGGTGAACAAAATTACCAAAATGCCTCTGGGTATACCTTTGCCATGAAAGTATTTTGGTACCCCTAATGGACTCAAAAATGACCTTAAAAGGCTAAAGAAATCTTAAACATTCACCTTTGGCGTAAAAGCATCCCGATGAGAAAAATTTTAAAAATGCCCCTAGGGTATACTTTCGACATGAGAGTACCCCAGTACCCCTAATATACTCGAAAGGACAAGTAATGATGATTCTTGCTCTAAATGGGTAATCTAGATTACAAAAATGACCTAAAGCATAAAAATTGCTAATAAGTCCTTAAATTTTTCAAAATTAAATATTAATCCTAAATTGGTTTAAAATGCTAAAAAAAGTATATTTTTTTAACCCAAAACACTTAAATGAGAAGTTTAAATTTTAAAATAACCTAACATGCAAAAATACCATTAAGTCCCTAAATTTTTAAAAATTACATTTCATACCCTAACGGAGAACCAAAAAAATACGAAAGGTTTTTATCTTTTTAGCACCTCATCGGAGGAGCAATGAGATGCTAAAAATATTTAAAACAATCTAAGTGGATGACTTCATGCTAAAGATAACCATTTTGTCCTAAAAATGCCAAATTTCCCTAAAAATCCATAAACTTTCTCAATTTTATACTTAGGTACCTAAGTGAAAAAAAAAAAAACCTAAATCATCACAAATTACAATTAATCAGGTAAAAATTAGCATGTAAATCATGAAGAACATCCATAAGATGGTTCAGTTAAACATCTTTGACCAAAAAAGAAAATTTTCCATTATTTATAAACTAGCCCCTAAACTCTAAAAATTACAAAATACCCCATAAAATGTGAAAAATACTTAGAGCATGATATGAAATACCCAAAATCAATTTTGAAGTTATCCATGAAGATTTCAGTCAAATCCTTTGACCATACAACAAAAATTT